>MU899671.1:6527-19567 GCA_036418205.1 Ostertagia ostertagi | reverse complement strand
ACCGAGTTCACCACGGGTTAATTTTTTTAGCATTTCTTGAGACAACATATTTTGAGTAGTGCTGTCATCAACTGGGTAAGTTGTTATGTAGGCTTTAAACTCTACCAGAATGACAACAACGAAAAAAACAATAGCATATGTTTGAATAGGGCAAATGATACGCTCATGAATGATTCATGGGTAATGTGAAAATAAGGAGTTTCAGTGAAAAAATGTTTCTTGGGAAAACTACAAGGGTATATCGTTAACCAATCGGAAAAGTGTAGTTTTGAAAAAGGAGAATACGCTTGTTAAAGAATCAATATTGCACTGTTGAGCAGAACACAGTGCTAAATACATGGTAAATCATCGACTAATTTCCTTTGGAGGAACGTAGAGCTTGAGTTAGTGCCGGTTCAGCCACTTTTCATCTCGGAAGCTTCTCAATTTGTAAGTCTATGATTGAGTCAGTTAAAAATATTCATAGAGAAATTACAGTGCACTTCATACATGTGAGATCTCAGGATGAACATTAAAAAGAGGAAAAACTGCCATACAAAAAAAGTGATACTACTTAACGGTCAACTTAAAACATCGTTCAAATTTTATTTATTCTTCAGTATGACTGACGTTTTACAAAAGCACCCAAAACGTGATTGCAACACATATCCACACTAGTCTTTTAAATGCTTATTCCAGAACGTTGTAAACCAGACACGTCGGCCAAGTGTGAGATGGGCGGATTTCCTCATCCGCGAGACTGTTCGAAATGCATATGTCCCTCTGGTTACGGCGGAAAGCTATGCAACGAAAGAGTAAGAAACCAATAAAGTTTAAAACAAATTGTGCGCGAAAGTCAGATGGGTGCCAAATGAGTCTGGTAGGCAAAAAATCCGAGAAAAAAACTGATAAAGAGAATTCTCGCTAAAATTCCTTCTCACCGCAACCCACACGTTTAGTCCTCTGAAGTACTCTGTCCACCACCTCCCCCACTACGCATTTTGTTCCACGCGCTCTCTTGGCTCTGTTCAGGTGTTCATGTTTAGACTTCACTTTCCAATAGCCTACTTCTATTCATGTTTTGGTTCCAAACTCGAATTTCTATACATAAAGCTTTCTACGCCGCTTTCAGTAGTTACACCTAGTGTTTTTGTGTGGGAGAGGAACTTCCGCGTACGATACCTTTGAATGGTGAAGAAGGTGTCAAAAAACTACCGTTTCAGCCATCAGGGTGCGGCGCAACACTTCAAGCTACTTCGAACTGGACGACTCTCACGGATACTTTTAGGCGCAGCTTTGATGATCCAAATGATTTTAGGATGTGCAACTACTGGATTACAGTATGTACTATGCTCCATTGAAACCCTTTCATAAGAGATAGAATTCGATGGCCAATTTTTTCAGATACTGTTACTGCTCTAGTACCTCGCTAGCTACATAGAAGTGGCATACTTGGCGTTTCACATCACAGAATAATAAACCTGAATGTTCCAGTCTCCAAGTGGAACAACAATCGAAGTGAAGGTAGTGAAATACCCAGGGGGTCATTCCTCTTCCGGATGCAAACAATCTGGTTTCGAGATCAAAACCAACAGGGATCAAACACTCACTGGCTACAGGTACAAGTTATGAAAGCATTGTGGATTAAAAAAGCAAAGAAATAAGTGTGGTAGCAAATTAAGGCATTTTCACAAAAGAGCAATTGTTGATCGCCTCAATGTTTCCGGGACGCAACACTGTGTCCAAGCGCTTTTTTTATCTGAAAAATTGTACGTTCACGAAGAAAGAAACCGCTGCTTTTTCTGATTTTCAACTTTTTCCTTTCACTAAATACTTCACTTAACACTTCGCTAATAAACCGCACAAAACTTATTCGAAAGGGCTACGAGAGATTGAAAGTGAGTTGAAGGTTCTGCTCTGAGGACGCTGGAAGAGTGCTTCGTTCTTCCACAAATCGCGTTCCAATAATCACGTACAACCGAGCTCATTGGGATTCCATAACGGCAGTCTTCGAGTACAGATATGGTACTAGTTTTCGTTTTGTCGGATGGAATTAGTTTAATGAACCAAAGCAATTTAGTTCCCGCACGTCCAGATGCATGATTGGTTCTTGCAGACGTCTTGTCAACTAGCAAGATGACACTGTGTTGAAATCACGTTGCATTTGCTAATCTGTTTCTACTATGATGAAGGTTTTTAATGATGTAGTTCAGTTCTTCATTAACTCAATAATCTTCGAATCATTTGTCTATGGTATTGGATGCATTTTCGATGGCGTAGCCTACTGCAACTATTCTATTCTTATGCTTTCGCACTAGTTTCGATCTTGCTATAGCGTATGTGGCATATGTGAAAAGTTACGTACGGCTTTACGGATTTCCTTCCCATTTTCGCAGCGAGGGATTACGATAAAGGTGATACAGCGTGAAAGTGCATGCACCAGTGAAAGCAGTAGCCAGGGGCCAGAGGATGCGACATATGGCCTCTCCCGGAATAAGATGCTCTATTTGCAGCGCAGTCAGCTCGACAATCCTTTCTAAGTTTCGCCTCCGCCTGTGCTCCGCTTCATTATCATTTTGAAAAGGGTTCCAATTCATGCGCTATCCTATAACTTTTCTGTGAAATGCGTCATCAACCGAAGCATCTGTTTGTAGGCATGATGGCAACTATCGGCTTAAAGGAATCCTTCACGGAAAAATCATGATTTAATTTCAGCCATAATTCACTGGCTTGAGACCCATTATCCACGATAAAAATGAAAAGAACAGAAATATTGCTTTTGTTTTGGTAAAAAATTCGAAAAATCGAAAGGGCTGCTACGCGTTCAAAGTGCCCACGGACGTCTTTCACAAATGCTGGCGACGGGGATGCTTCCACTTGGTTCTTGGAGTGCCTTCACTAGAAACTCTTTCTGGCCTTCTGCTTTATTGCATTCACATCTTACACTTCTACTCCATCCTATTCTATCGATCGATTTGTCTCTACTCTCCGAAATCGCGCGCTTTAACCCGATTCTTTCATTGCGTCGCCTGATACGTAGCCGGCCAAAGGCCAACTTCTTTCCATGCCTCGCCTTTGGCTCCGCCCGAATTACCTTCGATTGTCCATAGAATGGATTTTTGTGAGTTTGTTTCTCTTCGGAAACCGAATCTTCATGCGTGAAACTTTGTGTGCTGCATTCCAGTGATCACAACTGATACATTCATGTTGAGAAAGAATGCAAGAATTTTCCGCAAAGGATTCCTTTGACGTGTGCATACGTCACTGAAGTTGGTTGCTGACGGGAGATCAACGAGCAAAAGAGGAGTCTCATGCTGCATGTTTTCGACGAAATTCTTCGCATTTTTGGCCCTGGAGCGTTACACAGCATCCCCAACCCACTAGACACTCAACCCAATCTCATCGTAATTTCTCGCTTCAAAGTTAATCTTATCAGAAAATCTGTCCAATCCGTAGCTTAACTGACTATCGAACGGATGCTCACCCAAATCTGCTACTACATTTGTTGAGTATTCTCCTTTTGTTAAACCTTCTATATTCATTAGATTGGTTTTTATGGAAGCCAACAGCTATCTAAACCACGAAGGGGTTGTAGAAATAAGAAGAGTGCAAATCAATGACGACAGTGATTCATTGCTAGTGTCATCTAAAAACTGTCGCATATGAATGTGCGTTGTTATCCTAAAACAATTTGTACAGGTGTGCGATATTCTGATGCACGTACACTACACAAACGCACATTTATCGACTGATATACATATGAAGTTGTCCCATAGGCAGTGTCGCTTTTATATGAACGAAAAATCTTCTGTTGTGATTCTATGTTTTCATGCTAACCATAAGCAATGGACCAGTCAAACGAGAGTTGTCTGCTTTACATGGGGCTATGTTTCGCTTCCACATTCTTCGCAAGGTTTTGAGACGAACTAAATGGGAGATTAGTCGATGAAATATAGCCAAAGCAACAACCAGCTGTAACCCTTTTTCTTGGGAGAAATCAACTGATTATGAATCCTCTTAGTCTCGACCACTTCTACCACTGCTCTATTAGCCTTCTCAGCAAGTCGCGTCGCTCTTGCAGATTCGGTTTTTCCCTCAGCTTTCTGCGGTTAACCTTTTGAAGTATAGCTCAAAATTTTTGCAGCCGAGACCTGGAAAACTAGTGGGATGTTGAGAACCAATCATGGCTATGTAAGGGCAGAATTCATGATGGAGGAGCAACCCATTTCAAATTAAGTAGGGGATGGTGAGTGGTACACGAAAGAAGGAAGAACCATGAGAAACGGCCCAGAACCCGAGAAATGGGACCCCTTCCTTGCCCGTTGATTTGCGCATTGATGCGACTCTCATCGCTGTGCCCTCTTCAACACTACGCTCTCTCTGCTATCTAATCACTCGCCACGTATAGACCTGCGGCGAGTGATTAGATGGGCGGTGGACCCCGCCAACCGCGCCAAGAGTGAGCCATGCTAGGTCGCCGAGGTCAACTTTCGGTGCCAATTGCGCGTCAGTCCGCACCAGGAGGTCCGCCGGTCCTCAACTAGGTAATTGCTCCTTCTTCGACCTTCATTCTTATCGTGAAGTCCTCCACGAAACATGTGCAACTGGTTGGTTTCGTTATTTTCTCGAAAGAAATTTTTTGTAATAATGTGGTCTTTCTCGTCGTATGAACACCTAGTCACGCTAGCCCAAAATTCACAACCAATTCACCCCTTTCAATCCAAATTTTTCCGTCGAAACAAGCTCTTTCTTACTTCCCATCAGAATATTACATTTCGTTGTGGTGTTATTTATGAGCAATACAAGCACAACGAAATTTGGAAGCTTCTCGACATTAACGTAAGAAATTTGGAGGCTTTAAAAATGGACCCAGCTTCTTGGTTTTTTGATAGCCAGAAAAAATCAAATTTCTCTGCTTTCTCCAATGAAAATTTTCACTATTAATGTTGTGCTTTCTCACGTATGTCTTCTGCTGACGTATAAACTTATACTTACTAAAAAAAACTTATACCTAGAAAAGCCCAATGAAGATGAATAGCTAGGAGCATGCCTCGATCCGTGCGCGCGAGTGGAAAATACTTGTTTGTCGCGAACTTAGCAAGATCGGGTATGTGACGTTTGATCAAGATTTCACACCTCCGTCTACTTCGCACCTTGCCTCGCACATATGCAGAGTTGCCTGTGGGATGACCTGACTTAATTGCATGCGCTGCCTGATGACCTTTCTCTGTCATTGTAAATCACATCAAGCAAACCAAATTTATTAACGGAAGAACTATAAAGAGTCATTGAAGTCATAATATGAGGTGATTTGAGGTGTTATTCAATGAATTAGCTTCCCTGGAGGCGGTCAACGATGTGTACACTTGTGACACAGCAACCTATCTATGCAAAGAGTATTCCAAACACAAATAACTATTGCTGAAATAGGTTCCTAATAGTTCATCGTTGACCGATGTATTGGGATATTCGGAAAGTTTCCGCCGATTTGACCCTCAAATTCAAAAGCGCATATCTGATTCAAACAAAACATTTTCGATCTAAATGATACTATTACAATCCCTAAACATTCAATTACAAGAGGAGTATTCATCAAATTATGATGTTGAAAGTAACGGACTTCTGTAGGCGAAGAAGTCGGCGAAGGTCATTTGTTCATCATTTTGGGTTTCAATGTTTGTCTTCGAAAAGACTATCCTAATGGCTGGAAAAGTGATAGTTGGTAGGCAAGAGGGCTACTGTGCAAGATGTTCGCAGCTCAGTGTTGTAGCTCAGTTAGGTAAACTTGTGCACGGTTGGAAGTGCGAGATGGGGCTGCAGAACTGTGGGAGAGGAGTCGGCTGCACCCACTCGCTACTTCTCTGAACGTTTCACCCTCACCTGGACATTTAGGAAGCCCATCTCAGCCACGACTGATTTAGAAGAGGCCTGTTGAACAGTTCCATGCGGATTTGGTTGATGAGTACCCTCAGATATTGTTTGTCAGACTTCTTCGAAGCCTTCATCATCGCGAGAATGATGTTTTGAATCACAACTTCACGCCGTGTATTTTGCGGATTCGGTGCCAAATGCTCAGTTGACATCCCAACTTGCTCCCGCACTTTTCAACCAAATTTGCGGGTAAACAAGAAACTCGTGCAAAACAGCCTGTTATGTTGTATTGAAAGCTTCAAAAAGGGGAAAATTGTCAGGGTTGAAGTAATAGTAGATTAACACTGAGCGAGGAACGCGCTTTCTAGCAGACTCTCGAAAGTCATCTAGAATTGAAGCATTCAACAGTAAGAGAAAATCAAAAATAACAAAACTTTCATTCATTCAGCTCACTTTCTTCCATCGGAGCTGTTTTCCTTCATCTTACTTCATTTTTCATATGATGCATGTGAAAAGGGAATAGCTTAGGGTCCGCAAACGCACAGTGGTTTAAGTTTTACGTGAATTTATTGAAAGCACCCATGGATTCACGCCTGTTATGATAAATTCCCGTTTTTGTCATCTTCATTAAGAATAGTTAGCTTTTTTTCAATTATTTTGATGTGATTTACAATGACAGAGAAAGGTCATCAGGCAGCGCATGCAATTAAGTGAGGTCATCCCACAGGCAACTCTGCATATGTGCGAGGCAAGGTGCGAAGTAGACGGAGGTGTGAAATCTTGATCAAACGTCCTACTCCCAGCAAGATCTGGTCAAAGCGAACAGTGGAAGAATAAATTAATCAGGAGGAAGCCAACCTATACCTCCAGGTGATCTGAATTCCATCCGTAAGTAGCCGTAGGTAATAGATGTTTGTCACATAAACCCATAAACTCTAACCGTCATAGTAACACTTGTTATTTATCAGTACATAATGTACTCCTCCCTCTATGTGAACAAGAAAACAAGAAAAAAAAAACAACGTTGAATGTACGTTTATCCGGAAAAAACAACAAATGATGTTGGAAGGTGGCGTAGCTGCAACATATCCAGACTAGCAATATCATCACGATACGGTTCATGCTTTTGATGTCTTGGAAGGTGGTACCGCTCCTAAACATAGAAATAAGGCTTCTTTCATCATAAATCATTTTAATGCGTAAGTGCATAGCGTTTTGATCTACTCTCTTTGATAATGTCTAATACTGTCTAACTATTATTGTCTAATGTAGTGTATGGAATGAATAAAATCACATGATTTGAGTCTAAATACTAAAGATAAACAAAACACAACAATGGACTGCGGAGCTCGTCTTCTAGCTATCTTTATTTTCCCTCAACGATTAATCCTATTGATAAGCATCACTTAAAGATTCGTGGAACTCACTTTTCACCGCTACAGGATTCCTGGTGTTTGTCTTGGTCTCGAGAGCAGTGGACTTCACGTTTGGCTTGGCAGCAAACTTGGCTTTGTCCACTTTGTTCGGCGTCTCCCCCGCGTTAGATGGAGGAGCCATCGTAACAGCTTTAATATACTTTTGCAGTAATGTGTCTTTCAAGAGACTCGAGGAAAGCAAGTTTTCGGCATACGTCAAAGCTTTTCCAATGCATTTCAATCGCAGTTTGCAACCCCAAAAATATTTGGTTACGTGATTTACTCACTGAATATTCGAAAGACAATCGATCAAAGGAATTCCTATTTGGGATGGATACCATGCGTATGCCCTCCATCAAAAATCATGGTGGCATAACAGCAACTATACTCGATATCCGAGAGTTGGGGTAGGCGTGTCACCGGAAGTGACGTGCACTTGATAGAAGCTATGTGGATAAGCTGCTTCCAACATACATCGCTGGATATCAGCAAAGCATGCTGGCAACAGCTTATCCACGCAACTTCTATCAAGTGCACGTCACTTCCGGTGACACGCCCACCCCGGATATCGACTGTACAGTAAAATGTATCCTCCCCAAGTGAAATTGATAACTATCGACTGATCCCGAAAGTATGAGGGTTCGGCTTTCCTGAGTGAAATTAGATCCAGATGTGATTGTGTTCTCAGTAAGCTTGTAGCAACTGGTCCTTTTTCCCTTACACTACTAATGCCACTTTCTTCACACCCTAGACGGTCGTAGCATTTGTGTAACCGATGAGTTAGAAGGGCACCACGTAATGTTGAAGTATATGATTGTTATAGAACGTGCAAAAGCCATGCTGCGCCTGGAACGCTTTTTTGGTGGAACTTTACAACTGAGGGTGCAGTTGACACGAAATCTATATGAGGGCAAAACCTATAGATCATTGCGCCTTCGCTACTGATGCGTCCTTGTTATATTAGACTAACTAAGGGCTCCATTAATGTGAATAGCTTCAGAGTTCATGTAGCATCACATAACGTCTGGTAGATAAAAAATGTGGGTGGGAAAGTTTAGCAGAGTAGGGTATCGTGTTACCTGAAAACTCTCATTTTTCTTAGATGAAATGGAAGTGAATTAACACATTCACGCCGGCGGCAGCCCATATGGGCTGCCAAGGAATTGTGCTCGTGGACGATGGCAGCCCATATGGGCTGCCAGCTGGTAATCGCTTGCCAGGCGCTCCGAATGGAAAGATAGGTGGTTATCGAGTTCAGAATGATTTTATTTCCTTTACGGGGAAAGTGAATAAATAAAAATGGTGCTCTCTTTTCGTTACCACTATTCGTCGTTTTGATCGAAATCCTACTATTATATGTTTAGATAATCTTTACGCATTGAACATTGCTGAAATTATTTTGTGACATTCATGTTTTTGTTCATTTACAGTACAAAATCCGGCGGCGCTCACAAAATCGCGTCCGTCCCACTCGACCGAAAAGTGGGAAAGGGGAGCTTCGTGAATGTGTTAAATAATGTCGTTCGTTCTCAATACTACACTCGTTTCCCGCAATGCGACTGCAAAAAATTGGCGTGGCATCAAATCGAGAGGACTTCAAAACAACAACCCTAACAAAATTCCTGTCGAAGAATCTTTCAGTGGGTTGGATAGATCAGTACCGGTATTGTAGATTTGCCGTTGTCGCGATACGAAAGCTCTCGACAATTGCTCTAGGGTCTTACAAAGTCGGCTCTAGGCGAATGATCTTAGCATTTGGACGCATTACGTGGCGCACACCCAATGAAACGCAGCATGGGTTACGGGGTAGCGACTAATTCAAAACGGGCGGATTAGATGAGCCGTAGAACAGGCAAGCTCGCACAGCTCGTCTAGCCGCCCCTTTCTTACTTCGAAGGGAATCCTTATTTATTTTCTCCTTTTGATAGACTAACATCCGCAACTTCATTATAAACCGCTGTGATCCCACAAATACGATTTCCAGGCTTAAAGGCAAACCCAGGGATTAGCCCGACTTTGGGAAGGATACTGCGAGGGAAATTGTAAGATCCCTACCTAACTAAATCACTCCAGCTTTCCACCGATTTATCCCGGGGCTTGCCTTTGAAGTACATGTCTTCCTAGAGTCATGAGTCAGTTACGTGCTCTACTTCTTGCACCCCGTTGTCTTGTTGTCATAATTGCTTCACAGTTCACGTATTCTTGTCCAGTGGTAGTAAGCCAGGTGGGCCAAAAGGTGACGGTCAGACTCTACTGAGTGTGGCTGAGCATTATTAAAAGTCAATTCATTCGTTAATCTAGGTGAAACTCGAATGCATTGTTATTCTCGGATAGGCTACTCAATGCTGATCGCCGTAGCGTTCACCTAATTATTTCAAAGGTTCGGAGGAAACACGTAGCATCAGAGGAAACACGAGGCAAACACATTCAAGGTTGTGGCACAGCCTTACCTGTTTCAAGATTTTTCTGATTAATCGCATCTTGCCCTTTGTTGCTGGTATCCAACTGCATCTTATTGGAGCTGACTTGTCGCGGCATAGCCTTCAATTTCAGCTTTTCTAGGGAGTAACGAAAAGTAAAACAATAAAGGTCAACGCTTTACCTTCGAGGGAGGAATTCCTCCACGACCAACCTCACTCGTGCCTTCTTTCAGTGGTGTAGATGATGGTTCGCTCTTTTGATTGTCAGGCGTCGACTGAGCTTTCTTCGACCCAGTCTTCGAAGGCTGTTGCGGCAGTTTCTTCCTGATAGGCGGTTGCGGTTGCTTCGTTTCCTGCTCCTGGACTTTGGGAGCTCTATCCAACACTTCCGAACTAGGAGCTGATTTCTCTGTCATGTCCACGTTTGTTGGATCAGCTTTTTTGGGAGCAGCTTTCATCGAGGATTTCATAGGATTCGCTGGCTTCGAGGCGGTCTTGGTTGCTTTCTGGTGAGATGCTGCAAAAAAGGTTCTTTAGTTCACTGTTCATTATTCACTGATGCAAAAGTTTCAGTCCACCTTGATTGTTCTCCACCTTCATTGGCCTGGGCGATTTCGACGACAGAACCGGGTGCAGTATTTTTCGCAGGAGTTATTGTAGCGCTGTAACGACTGGGTTAAAGAGGGATACAAGCATTCAGCAGGGATCAATCCCGTTTTGAGATGCGGCTAGTACCTGCATAGTCAGACAAGCATGTTACCAATTACCCAACCCGGAAGGATGGTAAGGCTATTGTTGGCCTTGAATCGACACTAAGAACCCAGGATTTATACCTGGGCCGCGCTGACTTGCTAAAACACTAAACCCACTTAACCACTTCTGCCCTAATGACTGGGCTACTAACAGAAAACAACTTCTTAAGAAAATTCTATGGCATGAGAAAACAAAAACAAAGCTTGTTCTTTCCTTGTCATCGATATTCCTCATGGCTAAAAGCACTCCGAGTTCTGTGCCGAGTACACCCCCACTAGTGCTCGTATCGACCAGGTAGAATTCATTGTCTCCGGCGGACCGAAAAGGAGCATTGTACTGCACTGACAAAACAAGATTATAAGTTCAGGAACATAGGGTGTATACCGTAACCTTCTCGACGTTGCACTGGGGCGCGCATTCTCACGTGTCATCGATTTTCTCGTCTTCTCTGCACCCTCTCAACGAAGAGAGAATGCGTCGAGCAGGCCCGCGCAGAGTACTATGCGCCGTTTATGTAGAAGGTGGAGGACACAACGCGAGCGGTTGTCGCCACACGTCGGATGGGGCGGCACCCCGGGGATCACCTCCCTGTGCTCGCGCGCGGAGCGCGCGCAGCGCTCAGCCTCGCCGCGCAAGCGGCGAGGCGAATGCTGCGACGGTGCTTCGGCTTCGTCGCGCAAGCGGCGAGGCCAACGCTGCGACGGTGTTCGGCTTCGTCGCGCAAGCGGCGAGGCGAACGCTGCGACGTCGCTCCATTTTTGGGTCGCTGCTGCCCGAACAGCAGGGGCGGCGTCGTTGACCGCTCTCACACTAGTGCTGGCATTGTGCACTGGAAAGCCTGCAACCGCGCTCTGACGCAAACGTGGGTTACGGTATACATCCTATGTTCCTTAACTTATAATCTTGTGCTTGTCTGACAGAAAAGGAGTAGGGTTGAATTCCACGTTTGGGCCGAGCGGAACAATCTCTACGTAAACAGGGAAGGTGCGTTAAAACTCCAAAATGGTGCCACGGCATGTTTGGGTAAGGGCACCAGAGCCCACTATTTTGGATCTAAGCTCAGCAGGGTGACTACGGTCAAGTTAATTCTTCGACATGAGCTGTGCGAGAGTAGTGCCGAGAGTGAACGTACGCGCGGAGAGCACAGACGGCTCGCGCATGGCGAGTGTGAATGTCCCGCGGGAGAAGTAACTGATCAGGCGAAATCCTCGACGTGCCGTTGAGGAACCTTCGACTAATATTCATCCTGAAGGTCAACCATCCGTTGAGCAGTTATTAGTGGAGGTCGTATTTGGGTTTCTGGAGGAGGAGATTGCGTCAGGGAGGGAAACAGAGGAGGGAATCGTTTTGATGGGTCTTTCGTGGATCTTGGCGCAAATTTCGGAAATGAAGCCAAAAATGGGGAGTACATATTATAGCAAATACCCTCTTTTGCCATATTCCTGGAGGTAAGAATTGGCGGAGCTTGAGGGTGTAGCCTGATATAAGAAGCAAGTACTGTAGAGATAGCAATGGTGTTAGACTTCTCCCGTCCTTGTTGAGGGGTTGTATCGAGATCCTCTCAGAGGGCACGGGGAAGGAAGGGGAAGCCGTCAAAATTTCTAAAATCAAAACAATGGACAGTCGACCCTGTTTCGGCCACTTTGTTATGCTGCAGCAGTGGTGTCCGCTTCTTGCTTATCCGCTATGCTCTGCTAATCCCGAGGCTGCTTTCTTTCCTACGCGCCCAGTGTCCTTCTGATTGTTTTTTCCTGCAAGCTTACATGTTCCACCTTTAGGAGAAAAGAAGCTTCATATTTCAGGTTTTTGGATGGTCTTTTTTCTCATAGGCATCGACTTCGTAACTAAACTTTCACTCAGAAGCTTAAAGGAGGAATTCACGATAAGAACGAAGGTCAAAGAAGGGGAAAATTGCATAGTTGGGAGACAGGCGGACCTCCTGAGGGTGCTGACCGACGCGCAATTGGCAGCGAAAGATTTGACCTCGGCGATCTAGCATGGTTGGCGGGGTACGCCCACCGACTATCTAATCACTCGTCTATACGTGGCGAGTGATTAGATAGCAGAGAGAGCGTAGTGTTGAAGAGGGCACAGCGATGAGAGTCGCATCAATGCGCAAATCAACGGGCAAGGAAGGGGTCCCATTTCTCGGGTTTGGGCCGTTTTCATGGTTTCTTCATCCCTGCTCCACTGACCACCTCTACCCTTATTTCCAATGAGCTAACTTTTCATCGTGAATTCTGTCTTTAATAACCACACCTATCTTATCGTGAAGGTTGCCTACGACGTGGAGACAGGTAGAATCGCTGTGCAGATGTTTTTTAATGCTTTAGTTGTCAACTATAAAGTTGGGGTCTATATTGAGTATCTCAGGGCTGACCTTTTCTTTCTCGTAGGAATTGTAACGTTTGTTGGTGCAGTAAAGATGTGTTGAAGAATCTCTTCGAGCTGGGCTTCCGAATCGCCTCTTCCGCTGAAATGCTAGCAAGTAGAGGTTGTAAAAACAAGTCTTTGCTGTTTTCTCATGATGATGCTATGGTAAGGGTCAGTGTATGAACCGAGAATTAGCACGTTTTACTGGTCCAACGTTCGGACAATGGTT
>MU899667.1:0-12925 GCA_036418205.1 Ostertagia ostertagi | reverse complement strand
ATCAACTCTTTGCATTATCTCTTCCATTTTGCCAACTGACCTTCATTCATGAAAGAAACTTTATGCAAAGACATGGGTACGTTTCCAAACTGCTTCCGCCGCTTCTGGCCTGCACCTGAAAAAAGTCCGGTGGCAACTTTCAACCAGCCATACAAGGTTGGATGGGCCATGATTGCGTATGAGCGTTATAAAAGGACACTTGAATGACGTTTTATTTATAGGTACAGTTCCAGTTTAATGTAGAAGACAGCTCTGTGCCCATCACAAACCTCATTGGCGACTCACATTAGAGGGGATGACGTCGTAAATCCTCCTCATAAACAGCTAATGACCCACGTATTAAACCTTGGCCACTCTAGTGGAAGCGTTCGGACAGGTGCTCTCGATGCATATTACACTCAATGAAATAGGACAGTGGCGGCCAAGAGTTTGGGAATTGGTGCACGCGGTCTGAGAGTATCTTGAATGCGGAAGTTTTGTTTTTCTGGAGTGTAAATCAGAAGCTCAATTAACTCCTGTTTCTTAAAGCAAGCATTCTGTAAACACAGTAAGTTGCTCGTTTGTTTAGCGGGTAGCGGTAAAGGTTAGCTCATGGGAAAGTTCGTTGAGGTATTTTCTTGTTGCAGCAAAATTGAAGGTGAAATTCACGTCAAAATGTCTGACGTTGATCTCGGTAACAGGGAATGCGCCATGCGCTAGGCGTCCGCCTGCAATGAAGCTAAAAAGTTGCAAGCATACCAAACAAATTGACCAGCTGTGCTCGATCGGTGCGTCTACAATTAAAGGGAGAACCACCCAGCAATCCATGCTATCTTTACCTTTGGTTATGACTCTTTTGGCCAGATTGGAATTCTATAGAGGATCGTGGGAATATTTGTGCTGCAAAAAACATTTTGCAGTTCTTATTCGGAATACGGCAATCTAGTCCTCTCATGGATTCTCCTTCACTTTTTTGGGCCGTCCTTTCTATTTGGTAACCCCAATTTATAAGCTTAAGGGCACTCTCCGCGATCAATCCACTCAAGTAATGACTTCTCTAGATGAGGTAGAGCTGTACAAGATTGTCGCAAATTCACCGTTATATACTCTCAGCAATGTGGAATAACATATCTTCCCAGGACCTGCACGACTGTATTTTTGACAAACCTACAATAAATTTTACATACGCTTTGTCAAGTTTAGTATTTGATGGGTGGCTTACCCATGGTTCGCACGTCCCGAGACCCCTTCCCCTAAATATAGCCACATCCTTGCTCGGGGTTGTTGTTTCGCATTTTTCGATAATGTCACCTACAGCTTCCATTCATTCTTTGCACCCTAGTTTTAGAGCGGAAAGGCGGGTTACGAACTTGTCGTCAACGGAAATCTCTTCTTTTGGATGATGAGACACGACACCTACTTTAGCCCCGTCTTAACCCTGCTGTTCGCATAAGCCTACATAAACCCTACCCTGGGTGGCGGCGTGCGCCACATGGTGGCGCACGCGAAAAATACACTGGCCGTCCGTTATGGGTTAAGGGCACTCTTCCAGATCGATACCACGCAAGTAATGGCTTACTACAGTACAGAGATGCACAAGATTGTCACAGATCCACCGTTTCACGGCACGGTAAATGGCGCAGTAACGGTGCTAGGGCCTTATAGTAGTCACAATCACTGGCCCTGACCCTTGACTCCCCTATTGCTCGCTAGGAAACACCCGTGTGCATGCGTTTTCTCGAGCGTCGGGCTCTCTCATGTGTTCTCTCTCCTGGAATAATCTATAACTATACGTAGCACAGACACTGATGAGGTCTCATTAATTGTTTTGAAGCTTTCTTTTGCAACTTGTTGCTGCTACACTGCTCTCTCACCTTCACATTTCAATTCAATGTAGATAGCGCACATACATGTTGATCATAGAGTGGCCCTTCATATGGGTCTCAAAAGGACGGGTGTAGTGTGCCGTGTGTCGCTTCCTCACGCACTCATACAACCCGTGATCAAACTCTGTTTGTACGTTGCCCCAGGCCATCTAGGCCGTTCACTCAATGAGTTTGATTTATTGACGGCAGACTCGTCTTAATTATACATTGCCTATTCCCGCAATATAAAAAACCCCACATGGGCTTATTCGAATCAAATGCGTTTGCCACTGATCTCGAGAAATAATCAGATCGTGCGCTTCCTGCGAGAGAGATTGCAGCACCACAGTGTCCTATTTTTCATTCCACATACTCACTTTTTTTGTTTGCTTATTTATCACTTTTATCCTTTCTTATCCACTCTTTTTAATAAGCACACGTAAGGTATGTAATAGCCTCGAATGTCGGCCTCGCTCGAGCTTACGAAGTGTAATGAATAGATCGGTCACACCTCCAGCGATCCCAACCAATACATCATCCAAACCCAGGCTGTATCTCTAGGTCGCGCTAAATCACTGTTTCTGACAGTGAGTCATTATCTGGATAATCGCCCGTTGAAACACCTTAATTAAGGTCGCATAAAACATATAGATATTTGCATACTAGAGCTCGATAGGAGCTCATTTTACGTACAAGAATTAGCCCCTAAAAAGCCCCACGTAAACCAGTTGGGTTGGCTCATATTGGGTCACTAAAACTTTCCAATCGTATCGGGTCAACTGGTAGCAAACTTGTTTGAGAGAGAGCGAAGGTATTGCGATTCCTACAGCGATTGTTCAACAGATGGACTTATCTCTTCATCTTCGAATCCACTGGTTTCTTCGCCTGTATAGAGCTGTGAAAATTCGCAACTTATTCGAGTTCATATCTGGTACTCCTATTGTCTACCCAGCTGCTTCAGCTCCAGTCGTCTTTCTTTTACAGCCGAAGATTCCTCTTGGGCATCTCACATCAGAAGGTAGTCACTGAAGCGTCCTGGGAGTGTTCGGGTGTTCAAAGGCAGCAGGACGCTTTCACTGGAAGAGTTTTCGTGATAGCTCTGTCACTTGCGCATATCCGAACCGGTTTTGGGCGAATTTGATCGCTTAATTTAGATGGAATCGCAAACACATATAGTTTTTCTGAGGGTGAGATGTCATAGTGATGGGGTGCACTTCCAGCCAAATATCCAGCCATTGAATGGTACTCCATTGAAACTGAAAGCCCGTCAGTACAGAAAGTGTCTTTTTTAACCTTTGTAACCGGACATCTCATTTCCCTGTCTTTCGTGTTTTCCTTATGTTCTTCTACGTTTGCTGACCAGTCTATCAATGTATCCAATGAGGAGAAGTCATGAAACGTGTATCCTGGCCCATATCCCTGTTTTCTGGCTCTCCCTCATCCAGTCACTGACACCATCTCTCCAGCAAGTTCCTTGTGTGACTCCACCCGTCCATCGTCCAGTTCCTAATTCTCTTATCTCTACCTTGCCAACTATTCCCTCTGGTCGCTCTCCTAAGACTTGGATAGCTTTCTTAACCTCCGTCACCACCACCCCAGTCTCTTAGAGGCTTTTCCACGCATTCTTTCTCTTACCATTAGATATGCCCGTTTCTCCGCGAAGTACCTTCTCCAGCTGACGCACGAGGGGGGATTATAGGGTACTCAAGGAGTTATGCCAACTAGGAAAGTTGCTCGAAAAGGGAGTGAGAAAGTGAGGACCATGTGAGCAAGACGCCCAAATTTCTGGATTCTCTTAATCCATTTGTATCTTTGGCCATGCTTTTCAGGATACCGTATTAGCCTTGAAAAAAGGTTCCACGTAAGGTCGGAAGTCAAAGAAGGGGAATGATGCCTAGTGGAAAGAGGCGGTTCCTTAAGGGTCGGAAAAATGTGGTTTGGCAGCGAAGAGTATGCCACTTTGCGGCCTAGCGGGACCGTATCTGCGCCGCTTCCTCGTGCGCACGCTTCCCGATAGGTAACCCCTCCCCTTCTGACTCTAGCCGTTTTGCAGAGAGATAGCGTTAGCGTTGAAGAGGGCAGCAACGATGAGAGTCGCATCAATGCGGAAATCAACGGCAAGGAAGGGGTCCCATTTCTCGGGTTCTGGGCCGTTTCTCATGGTTTCTTTTTCATTCTTACACAATGATCACCTCTACCTTAATTTCTACAGCGGGCTGTAGCGGGCTGCCTTTTCATCGCGGACTCCGCCTTTCAAGGCCTCAGTAGTAGGACGACTGTAGGCTTGGCTAGGAAACTCCTTGACCGAATTGGAATTAACATATTCTTGTGGATGGTGTTTTTTAGCTGTTTTTATGCTACTGTTTTGTATTTGTTGGTACTGCTTTGCTGCTTGTTTTGGTGTTTTGTTTTTGTGTTCTACGAGTTGCTGACCCCTTGCTCTCTTCCGCCGCGCTGGAACCTAGGATATCAGCCAAGACGGTGATCCAAGGCCTTGGTATTTGTAGCTCTTTTGTGCATATGTTTAGCTTGCGCTGCTGGCGGTCACTACCCTTACACCTTAACCATCTGACTACACGTCGAAGGCCTTATTTCAGGAAACACCCTGCAAAGTTTCCAAAATTCAAATAGTTTTCCGGCATCCGAGAGACACTAGGCAGTAATGTTTCTTTTGTTTCTTGATCAATAGTGACAGCCACTCTAGATTGTCCGTATACCATGCCTATACAATATCTGCAGAGTTTGCCACAACTCCTTTGTGATCATCCATTATTGTTCTTGTTTACCGCCGTTCACCCAAATTGACCCCATGTCTGCCGGCCAGACACGCGCCTGCTCGCCTCTGCACAACGATATCTGCAACAGATCGCGGCGAGCCAAGAGCCAGCCAAACACCTACGAAGTTCACGTAGACTCCGAGCTTGATTTTTAGTACCTTTTTCATTCCGTGTTCTCGGGAATTACAAAATATATTACTGTTATGAATTTCTAAAAAACCTTCTTAAGTACTCAAGTTCCAGGGATTTCTTGAACTTTGAACTCTTGATTTTGTCCCTTCCTCTGTAGAGATGCTTCTAAGTGGAAAACTAATATCCAGTTTGATCCAAAGGTTTTTTCTGAGCCTAAGCTGTAACTGTAGAGAGCACCTTGAGCTGCATAGGCTCCCAAAACACAAAAAAACATGCCAACAGATTTTTGACTCTTTTTGAGAAGATATCTGCTGGCGCTTTTTCAAGGCCGAACTGTTTGAATGCCGAACTTCGCCTCGCAAAGTTCCGCGCTATTTTTTTCTTAGGCCCCCAATACATCCCTTCGATAACGAAGCTTATAACGCTCTGTGTAATCTTGTTTGCGGATAAGAGGCACGAATATCATGCCTGATTTTTTTGTTTTTTTTTTCAGATGCCGCTCCTAAACTACTAAACGAGCGTCCTTTCTGTTATCATGCATTGCCTCAATTTAAATTATTGCATGTTTCTTTGCAGAACAATTATCGATTCTATGAGTAACCAATTACTCACGTGCTCTGTGCAGCAATGATTCCTAAATTGACGAACATACATATAATGTTCCTTTAACAGTATTGTCCATCCGCTTGAACTACATTCGGAAATTCATTTTTATCAACCATATATTTAGAAAAAAACGCCCTAGATGGGTTGGGATTATAGGTAATTACTTATCTGAGTATACTTAATTAGTAGTCGGTACATGGGCTACAATTAAGGTTCCATTTTTATGACGTCGCGTCCCATTTTTCGATAGTGAAAATCGTAATAACTTCGTCTAGCATACATAAATAGGTTACACTGGTGTGCAAAACTTAAGGACCAGATAGATAAATTGTCCTAACTTATTAACAATTAGATGGAATTGGATGAAACTGTACGGGCATAATGCTAGAAGCCCTACAGTCATGGGCACCGAAGTGGGCCTCATATGTCTTGCATCCGGCTTCAATCTGGAGCCTAAATGGGGTGGCCACCCAGAACGATGGGTATCGTGGGGCAGGACAAGAGGGGTGAACTAAGCAGGGAGAAGTGACTGTGGAATGTAGTGGTGTTCTTGATTACATCAAGTCTCAGAGACAACACTAGGGTGACTTTACGCGAGGAAGAATCATTGGGAAACTGAAAAAAGGAAGTTGTGTCCAGGAGTTTTGTGTCAACCACAGCATTGTTTTTTGTGCATGAGAAGCAATGTGGACCGCAGCCACTGCTGTCCCAAGAGAGGAGGTTGTGGGTCACGAACAACCGCAGCAGCAGGTGATTGCTAGGTTTTGCTACAGGCAAAAATGGACCCACGTCAGTCACATGCTGCAGTTGCAAAAACATTTATCAGGATTGTAAGGCATGTAATCCCAGTCCGGACAGTGGCGCAGTGACCGCCTAGGAGTGATCTCTCTCATCGATCAACAATACCTGTATTCATTTGAAATCCACGCCTCGGCTGGGACATTTGGTACGAGCCGAGACATTGGAGATGGACCACCGAATTGAAAAATCGCGTATTCTTCCCGGTCAAGAGCAAACTGAATGTGTAGTGATTCTGGACTTACCTGCATATGGGGAAAATAGGAACGTGTAATCTACCCAGGACCATCGTTTAACATGATTGTTTTGGTAGTGCATGCGACATGATGTGGGGAGGCATAAAGTTGTCGGGGCGTACTGATCCCCAACTCATGATCGCGTTACACTTTCTGATCAACGTGATTGTGGTGTTGTACCCTTCTGTCATGTGCATCTTTCCAAGGGTTCCCTTGCCCTCAGCTTCAATCGTATGGAGGGCAGTGTGCGAGAGTATCGAGCAGCCTGGGTGGAAAACTCTTGAAAAGTGAGGATTTTCGGTAATTGGTGAAGCCATTTATTTCCTCCAGTCTAATTCTATGGAGCACGTGTGGCGTGGATTCAGATGAGCTATTGTAGCACATGACCATGTGCCAACAATAGTCCTGCAGTTGTCAATCGCGGTCTCCAAGGAATCGGTCACTTCTCCTCAAGAACTCTTAACTAATCTTACGGCCTGTATGGGAACACGTAGCAGAGCATACCTTGCAGTCCGTAGTGTTCATACACCCCATCAAGAACTAGCTCCTCTCTTTTGAGTGTCTACCATGAGTTGGAGAAGCCTCACCTATCGACCGCTTCAGACAGGGTATTTGCAGAAAAATGTCTTTTCCAATCGCCCCTTTGCGCTTTTCTGTTAGTAACTCTCTGCACTGTACCGCAACATTTACTTCTATATATGTGCCAAATTTGGTCCACCTAGGTTAACTAGCAGTGAGATATCATGTGAAAGTTACTTCCGTCCTTAAGTTTTGCACACCAGTGTAGATGTCAAAAAGTAATTACAAGACCTTAGTCTAACTTCCTTTGTTCCTCTCCATCCAACACCCTCCTCAGACGATTACATGGGCGGCAGCGGATTAGATGTAGGTATGATAACCGGTTGTTCACCGGTTTTCGCATGTAATGTAGTAAGAGTGTTTAGTATTTGTTCGATATTTGTTTATGCATTGGGTGGAACAATAGTAATTGCTAAGATGCATGTTTTCTAGTTTTAGGATGTCTTCTTGTCCTTCTAAGAGTTCTTGGTCCTGGCTGTCCGTTCGGTGCTACGAGAATATATGCCACTGAAAAGCTTTTTCTGAGGCTCTAGGCTTCTTCCTGGGCAAAGCCTATCCAATGAGCAACCTGTTTTTTTGGTTCTTTCTATAATTTAACTTTCCCTTCTTGTTCTACTTAGTGTTAGTCCCCAGCAGTCGCAGGGTCCGCTGAAATTTTCAACAGTCCTCACCGAGGAAGGTCTTTCAGGGCGTGCCAAGCTTTTTGAAAACGGTCTTTTGCATGATATAGGGGCACATGCGGAACCACAGAACCATGGTTAATTTTTCCTGAACGGCCCTCTGAATACCAGAAAAGGGGGTCCCTAGTTCGATTCCTCGTGGTGACAAATTTTTGCATTTCGAGTTGAAACTTGCGCACAAAATGGGTTACATGAACCCTAGTATGATAATTTCATAATGAGGACCGGGTCAGTAATACGTCAACTCGAAATGCAAAAATTTGTTACCACGAGGAATCGAACTAGGGACCTCCTTTTTGGTATTCAAGGGGCCGTTTTAGGAAAAACTAACCATGGTTCTGTGGTTCCCGCATGTGCCCCTACAATATGCAAAAGACCGTTTTGAAAAGCTTGGCACCCTCGGAAAGAATTTCCTGTTCAGACTCCTGAATTTTGAGCGAGAAGCAGAGGAAATGCCGACTGTCTGACGGATCACAACATCCATTCCATGAGGTCTTCGGCGCCGGCCAGAAGGGCTCAATTCCTCGACCGGACTCCTGCAGATGCATGATGATCGTTCACGATCCCCACGCGATCGTCGCGCGATCTGTTGGCGCGTCGTGGCGGTGGCGATCGCCTTTAATTGTGCGGCCATGGTGGTCTGTCATTATGACAAATACCGTAACCTTTGTCGGATGCGGAGTCGATCGACTGTCCTCAGATTACCATAACCCCCGAGATTGCTCTTGTGGCGCCCGGTGAGGTGTTGCCTATGAACACTGCGCCACCCATCATTGACGACCATCCACCGTTCGCGATGACACTTCCCAATTGACCTCCACTCATGTCGAGAGTGAGCGCTTTTTTCTGCCTCAGCCTTGACCTAATGGCATGCCAAGATCCGAGTTTTGCATTATTTCCAGTTTATTTCGGACGGTAATTAGTCTTCTGTGACTTTTTTCGCAGTCGTCCTATCATTATCACACCACATTTGTCACTACTCGCTGATTTCAAGCCAATTCAAGCGGCTTGCCGTCCTTCTTTAAGAGGTGCTAGCAGTGCCGTGTCATCATTTCGAAACCACCTTGACTAGACATTTTCGCTCTGGTCCAGAGCAAACAGTTTTTCGGCATGCTTGCTTCGCACATTGCAAAACGACTGTAAGAACCTTGAGCCAGTTATTCCTCTCATTGCTCTTCCAGATGGTCCTTAAGTGCCAATCCCTTGCTAAGAAGAAGCGAAAGCCTTTTTACGTGTCTTTTACGGCTTATCGCCATTGTAAGCGAACAGGTCTTATATACTGGGATTATATGACATTTTTATGAGCACCATATGTAGTCGTAACAGGCGCGAACTTTACGAGAGAGCGCCCGAAGAGGAGCGAATGGGACCGTTTCGACATTCGCATTGTCGAAGGGTTTAAGAAAGATTGTTCGGCATAGGAAACGTCCATGAGCTCTCAGGGCATCGAATGTTGACCTTCTTAATCTCCGAAGGTGGAGGTCAGCTCGGAAAGGACTCAGCAGTTAGGACGACTACCCAGTACTGTGAGTTCTTCTAGGGTTCTTTTTGCATGCTTTGCTTATGGGGCACCCTAAGTCGTTACAATTAGCCTGATTAATCGAGGGTTCGTTGGGATAAATAGGGGACGAAAATCAGAAAAAATGTGCGGAATACATGATGTTTCCCCCCGCCCCCCTTAGTGACCTCTACATCGTGAGGATTTCTAAAGTATTTTTTCCAAGAAAAAAAAAACGTTCTGAGCATTGTTTGGGCGCCCCATCGATGCATTATTGCTAATGGGCCGTGAACGCCGAGGAACTCGAGTACGGAACGCCATTTACTGATGTTTTTCCAGGCTACGCTCTAAGTCCACTCCACGGACCTTTTGTTTCGTCAATAGTGCCAGATATTCTTCCCGCTAAACTCGTTCTTCTAAATTTTCACTGTGATCGTTTGAGGGGGGGGGCTCAAGTTCCTTGGGCGTTTCAAAGTTAGGAAATATCAGGACACAACAGGGAATTGGTGCGATACGATTGTGAGGTTGCAGAACTTATGGCCGACCCTGAAGTTGAATATTGCGCTGAGCTTTTGATCTTTTGTAATGGGAGATGCTTGAGTGAAAACATGGAGGGAAGAGATGTAGGGAGATACCGTGAAATCGATTGCCATCTTACTTATGGTTTTTGTGAGGGGAAATTGAATTACTATACGCTAATTACATTAGTATGCCGTTGCATGGTTGTCCTACCCGGAATCAAAGACTTGCTGTATCCATTGTGATGCCTCTTGAGCCTTCCGATCTCAAAGTAATGGCTTATCTCTAGTGAGCTTTGCCGCTTTATGGGTTCCCGTGAAAACTGAGGTCTTGAGATCGCTGTTACTCGATCCTCGGATGGTTATTTTTTGAATTGTGCCCAGAAGAGGTACGCGTACCGCAAAACTAACCCTTATTTGTTTTTCTCACTCAATTACATAGTTGCATACAAGATGGCGTAAAGGAGGTAAGCAAACCAGCCCTTTTGGCGTTTCGGCTGGGACCGTATGCTGAATGTTGGGGAGGGGATGGGGTCCCCAACGGTCGACGGTTTACTTCAACTCGGTTGGTACGATAGGAGAGTACTGACGCAAGTGGTGCAGCTGGTCCAGCAGCTCCGCCAGAAGGGCTGGTTTGCTCACCCCAGGACTAAGCCTTGGAGAGGGACGGACCCGTCCTCTCTTTAAGGCTTAGTTCTGAGGTAAGCACCAAATTGTGGCGGTTCTAAGGACCGAGTTGAAGTGGTCCGTCCACCGTCGGGGACTCCATCCCCTCCCCAACATTCAGCATACGGTCCCAGCCGAAGCGCCAAAAGGGCTGGTTTGCTTCCGTCGGCGTAAAGCAGCGACCTGTAGAGATCACGCGTCAAAGTGAAACGGAGGACGCGTAGTCCGATCTGGTGCATCATTGAGACTAAAAGCGTCGTAAGGGTCTATGACTGAATGTAAAGAAGAGTTTTGTCGGCGAAGGGTTTTTTATCGTGACGATCTTGTGGTCGTAAGAAATGTCGAATGGCCAAACCCAAGAGATTGACCTGCCATCGCTTTAATAGCGTCTTTCAGTTCCCAGGTGAACTGACTGGTGCTTGAGATCGCAGAGTACTCGAGGATTGGAATAATCTCTGTTGGAACACCGTCTTCTACGCCTTCACAACTTCATATTGAAACCAATTCATTGTCTTCTCAAGGTTTCTTGGCCCTGGTTATTGCCAACATCTCAAGACTTCAAGCATTTTCGGAAGGAGGTTATGTAGTAGGAGCACGTAGTTCTCATTTTTCCACTCGTATAACCGTAAGCATTATTCCTGCTCAATATCTTAACTCATAAAGGCTTCCACTGCTCACGTAGTCATTTTATACCGACCATTTTGAAATGCAAATCCTGACTGCTCCCAGGCGTAAGTTGTAGTCCCTCTCGATCAATACAACTCTCAAGTAGGATATGTGGCGCATCTCGAAAAGAGGTTGACTTATGCTGAGTGCTTTACTCTTTGTGTTTTTGTCAATAACCTGATTGTGGGCATTTTTTGGTCATTCAATAAACTCCTCAAGTTTTTATGAAATTCATGAACATTTCCGTCCTACTGCCGCAGCACTTCAGTTTTTATGTGAACGTTATGGGTGAGGGCTTTTGAACCTTGTGCCAGCTTATCCAGATTTTATACTCACTCCGCGGATCTTGCGTGCAGCAAGTATTTCCGGCTGTATATAGTCGTTTAGCATGACATTTGCTAATCTGTCTAATATTCGGGAACGATTTACGACCTCCGTCGATGTTCGAGAATTCCCAGGCACACGTTGGTCTCTCCTTAGCGGCACACTTCGACCCGCCCTTACTCGAGAACGAGTCCCTCGGGAGAAATCACAACAACGACGACGGCGATTGCGTCGATCTCCTCTAGTTAGCACCCGCCCACCGGCACTCACTTCTTGTCATGATGTCCACATACCCAAGGCTCCTGTGTGTGTGCAATTTGTTTTATGGGGGTTTGTTTCTCGTTGTGAGGCCAAGGAACTCTACTTGAATCCATCAAAACCACTTGAAAAGGGTTTTCGAACCCGAAAATGACGAAAGTGACGTCATATTTTGCTGGCTGGACATTCTGGACTTTCTGAAAGAATCAGCCGTGTCTAAATTGAAGCACAACTTTGTCGGTTTTATGAGCGTTCGCCAAAGGAGCCATAAATGTCTTTTAGGTATTCATTCTGGGAGTAGTTAAACCACCACTTCGTGCTCTCACAAGGCAATAAGGAGCCATGAAATTCTTTCCCTGGGTGATATCTGATGTCAGCACTTTTCTATGCCTCGCTATTTGCGGGCCATTAATAATGGCACGCTTTTCTCACGTTCCTTGAAAGCAATATCCTAGCGACTGCGTTCCTTTCCAAGGGCAGTTCAATGGTTTCCAAGTAGACATTAGCCTTGAAGACCATAAACTCGAGTAACTTGTCGGGCGTTGTTCCAGCGATTAGTAAGATATCCTCTCATCGGCTCAGGAATCTCCGGAGCGACTTACCCACATACTGCAATGCTGAAGCTTTTAACGTCCGATTTTTTGCCGTTTTTCAAAGAGCAATATTCAAGTGCATATTTCTGTGGTATGATGGTGCTATCTCTGAACCTCACTTTACAACTTTGTTTTGATGTGTATGGGACTCGAATTTTCTCAAGCAGCCAACCTGTGAATTGGTTTGTTGATGTCTTGATTAAATGTAATGTCAACGTATTGACAGTAATTTGTACGTTGTACAAATAAGATCGGACGGAGGCGTCTCATGCCGAAAGTTTGCTCAATAAAGAACTATCAGAAGGAAATTGGAGCATCCAGTCGTCACTCATCTCAGTCATATTTTCGTCTTGGTTGTGTTTCTGAAGCTGAGTTGTTGCTTTTGATGATGTAAATGTTTACTGTCTTCATTTTACCATCTACCTTGAGAAGACTTCTCTTATGGGTTTTGCAAGGAGAGCAACGTGATTGTTTTCTTTTTTCGCTGTTCTCCAAGTCGTCTAATCCTCACTCGAGACTCATTAACTTTCTGTTAGATCCATGGAAGAAGGATGAAGCGATCGTCGGAGGGTTATGGATTTAGCGTATGGTAAATGGGGCTCAGCTTGAGATGCTCATGACGTAGCCTTCTGATTGTGGTCTGACAACCCTATGAACGAGCGTAGAATTCGCACCGAGAGGTATTTGAGTGG
Source organism: Ostertagia ostertagi (assembly GCA_036418205.1). Lineage (NCBI taxonomy): Eukaryota > Metazoa > Nematoda > Chromadorea > Rhabditida > Trichostrongylidae > Ostertagia > Ostertagia ostertagi. The sequence continues at coordinate 58 of MU899667.1, read as the reverse complement.
AGGAGGGTACCATATTTTGTAGGGTTTCGCGTTTTGTAGAAGGAAGGAAGACAAACCA
>MU899665.1:0-14185 GCA_036418205.1 Ostertagia ostertagi | reverse complement strand
AGGCCCTAGTGCTCTTGTCGGCCAGTGTCCACGCACGGGAGTGCCACATCTGTGATTGTCCTCTAAGGACCTATCCTACAGGCCGAACGGAATCGTTCACATAACTTCTGCCTGGGTTGTGCCTTTTATTTGATGGTACCATTAACACCAGAAATGGAGGGTTGTGAACTTTGAAATCGGTCAGATACCGCGCTGGATGTTTCTAAGAGAATCCAGCGCGGTATCTGACCGATTTAGAAGTTTCAGCGATTTCAAAGAAGTCAGGATATAAGAGCTCTTCTAGCTCTCATTCAACAACTTCTACGATTAAATCGTGTTGCGTACCTGTTCATCAAACGGAAACATTGTTATGTCCATTTTGCAACTGATCTTGAATATTCCAGGTGGAATCCAATTCACTTCTCCATTACTATAAACCACTAAGTTGCTACGGCAGGAGGAATCGAAGTTCTCGTTTGCACTGAAATCAAAGTTGTGAGAATACCCTCGCTGTCGGGGAACTCGTTAAGAACTAGTAAGACAGCAGGATAAGACAAATCAACGTTGACCGAGGAACAGATGGACAGAAGGATGGTCAAATTGACCACCGAATCGCCATGTCCCCAATAATTTTGTATACTGCCGAACAGTATCACGCTGTCCTCATGCTGCTCCAGGCGCGGTTTTTAGACTTGGCACACTGTAAGGCTAGGCAAATCAGCGTTTTGTAGTGCTGCCTGGGAAACTCTCATAGATGCACACTATTACAGTACCTCTGCTCACTTTCTATCCTTCAAAACGTCAGTCCTAATACCAAGCAAAGCGCATGCTTTTCCATCTGCACTCTCACTCTCTGGTTGACAGAAGTCTCGTAACCCTCCAGTCGCGCGTTTGGGTACGCAATCGCGCATCGTTCACAGTTGTGTCAGAGTTGGAGAATAGGACGACAGAGGAATTGAAAATTTACTTCCGCTGCTGCTCGATCTTCAAGAGTCGTAGTCAATCCAAATGACCTGACTCGTTTCGTCGATTCTTCACTTCGCCCATTTCCCAAAATTGTGTATTGTATACTTGAGGAGATCTTTTCGAACTGAAAGCTGATACAACTGATGACTCGTTTTTACCTGTTGTAAAGAAGAATGTCAGGTAACCAAATTTGCTGCTCATCTGTAGGAAAACGTAATGAAGAAATATTATCATGGAGAAGCGGTCGCCAACGTAATCGATAGTCATTCCATGTCTGAATGAATTGTATTTCCTACAAGGTGATTGCACTTCTGCCATTTCTTAGTAGTGATGTATAAGGCTAATGCCAGATCTTGCGACAATCGGTAGCGAGCCGCGCCAGTTGTTTGAGGGATACAACCGATGCGCCAGTGATTCCAGCAACAATTCAAGCGATGCGCTAAGGGTCAGTCGCTGACGGTTAGTTCCGATTGGTTCTGATCGCAATAGCATCGTTCAGCGAGGAGAGATCAGGAGTCTTAGAGACAACATGGATTCAACAGTCCGCGAATTCATTACTATCGTGACCACATTGTCGCTGGAGTGCGAAATCAAATTGAGCAAGGGTTTTCAAACCGGTGCAGCCGTTGCGGTAAACTGAACAGTGGAGCAGGGTCAACCGTCCGTTCGAACTGTTCGAACGAAGGGGTCGCATTTTGGTCGGAAGGGGGTCGCAATTTCGAGGACTGCCAGCCACAGGCGCGTGCGTGGCGTATCCGAGGGCAAGAATTGTTTGTGCAGACCGCATTAGATTCGATTAATTATGCACAGAGAGACAGTTTTAGGCAAATTACGGTGTTTTCCTTGAGGAATAAAGAACAGTTGAATGCATCCCTATGAAAGGTTTGACTTCTCGGGGCTGAAATTAAAGTTCTTCGGGACCTAATTTTCTGAGGACGATTCTTCCAGACAACGGTAAAACACATAAGAAAGCAGAAATCTCGTAGTCTTCAAAAATGTCTTCGCCCCTCCCCAACAAGTTCTTTTGAAGGAAGTTATTGCTGAAAGCTCAAAAACTCGCATGTGCTGCTCAAAAACCTATGGGAACAAAATGTTCGAACGTGTGATTTTCTCGAAAAATGAAAACGGTCAGGTGCTTTTTAGAAAGACAAAATGCTTGCGGCTTGCCCCGCATAAATGTTAACAGGGACCTAAACTTTTATACTATTGTTAAGGAAAAATTTAATATTTATTTGAAACTTTCTTACATATTTCAAAATTGGCATATTTATTTATTTATTTATTTATAGTGTGCGTCGACCGACGCGCTTCTGTAATACATCGGAACTAGCCGAGGATCAAACAGAGCATAGTTGTATAGTAACAGTGAACTTAAGCAGATCAAAAATCAAAACTACTAACGAAACGGATTCTAACAAAAAACCTAATTCTTAGAAACTTGATGGCATGCCAAAAAATATAGAGATTGAGCTAGGGTAGTGTCCAAACGCGTGGAGGAAAGGTTCTTGCTGCTTAGACGGTGGTGTAACTGCTCATCCTGTGACCCTATGTATATTTCTGAACAGCATGTGGACTAGTCTGAGGCCCTTTTTAGAAACAATTTCTATGTGTTCGCTCCACTTCAGGCTCTTTGACAGATTCACTCCGAGGTCTTTGGTATTGTCACATTTTCTAATTGGAGTTCCATCAGGGAAGCAGATTTCCAATTGAGGCGACCCTAATGTGAGAAGATGGGTTTTACTCCGATTGATATTGAGTCCCCACTGGGTACACCAATTGACCATTCTCTCTACGGCTAGATTGAGAAGGTTTTGGGCACTTTCTTTATTATTTTCGTCGTAAGCAACAGATATTTTTATATCGTCAGCATAGGCTGCGATCTGAAGTCTTGTATCTATTCTAATATAGCTAACGAGGTCGAAAGTGTAAATAAGAAAAAGAAGTGGCGAGAGGCTACCTCCCTGAGGAACTCCTGAAGTACACTCTCTTGAGGTAGACACGTAATCAGAGAAGCGGACTCTCATTTTCCACCCTGCCAAATAGGACTGGAACCACCTAAGTGCCTGTCCCGTCTGAGCAGCAGCAAGAACCTTTCCTCCACGCGTTTGGACACTACCCTAGCTCAATCTCTATATTTTTTGGCATGCCATCAAGTTTCTAAGAATTAGGTTTTTTGTTAGAATCCGTTTCGTTAGTAGTTTTGATTTTTGATCTGCTTAAGTTCACTGTTACTATACAACTATGCTCTGTTTGATCCTCGGCTAGTTCCGATGTATTACAGAAAGGCGTAATAACTGTGGCCTTCAAAGTGAAGTGCGCCTTCTAGAATTATTTTTGTCTTGGTGGGTTATATGCTGTTATTTTTTTCAAGGACCGTTAATGCACCTTTTTTTTTTTTTTTTTTTTTTTTTTTTTTTTTTTTTTTTTTTTTTTTTTTTTTTTTTTTTTTTTTTTTTTTTTTTTTTTTTTTAACCCTCCCCGTAAGGGCATCGTATAATGTATGCTATACGAAGTTATTACGAAAAAAACAAAAACACGAGATTTCTTCAAGAAAGTTCTTCCCCTCTAAAATTTTCTTCGCCGCGTCGCTTTCTGCGGCGGCGGCGCAGACGCTTCCGCAACGGATTCATGTCTAGCACTCTTATTAACAAAAACAGGGGGTCGCAACTGGACCCCCTCGAGAGCTAGGGGGTCGCAAAAATCCCGAAAATGTTCGAACGTGACGGTTGACCCTGGTTGGTAGATGCTGAGTTTTGCATTTTGCGTCTGTGAGAAAAAGCAGAGAGACCGTAAAAAAACTCGAAAGTTGGGACTCTCCTTTCTCCCGTTGGTTTCGGACGAGTTATCCGCAACGATATGTAGAAGTCCCTGAGGTAATGTTGAAAAAGTTGGCATCATGTCAAGAGCGATCAAGAGGCAGCTGCCGATTTCAATGGTTCGACTTGGAAAAAAAATTGAGCGATGGTGTTGGTTCCTTCCGAACACATTGCCGTTACCACTCCTTTCACGTACCGACAGTGGGCGTGTCTGAGACAAGAGAAGAGTTTCAGACGTATTTGACGCCTCGCTACGCTGCTATAATAATAACGCGCTCTGCGCGGTGAGCGCACATCATTCTGCATCCTCGAGAGCTCGCCTGCCTTTCAACAAGGCATATTTCCTCTTCCCCGACCTCCGACATCGCGGAATCCTTCTTTAACGCCATGCACCCGATACAGCACTTCAACACACCACATGGGGGCCCATTGTTTCGACGTGAGCTCAGGCAAAAATAGTACATCCCGTAAAAAAGTGAAAAAAACCAAAGTAGTCTTTGACGTACGTATTTCAACCACGCATTTACTTCGATCAATTGATTTTGTTCGTCAACATTGAGAAGTTGCTGCAGAAAGATTTTCATTGACACGGTGGATACCTGGAAAATATCTTATGATAGCTCTCTATTGTAGATTGCAAAGAATGAAATGACTAGTAGAAATAAGTAGTTCTGTGCGGATCTGTCCCTTTATAGTGCACCACGCACACACCCTCTTCAAAAGTGCAGAGATCCTAGTTGGTTGAGCATACATATAAAGGAATCCTTTTCGGAAAAAAATCACGATTCTATTTCTCCATAATTGGCTTGAGACTCATCGTTCACGATAAGAACGAAAAGAACAAAAAAATTGCATTTGTTTTGGTAAACAATTCGAAAAACGGAAGGACTGCTACGCGTTCAAATTACCGCCGGACATCTGTCACAAATGCTGGCGGCGGGAAGCTTTCACTTGCTGTCACTGAAACTCTTTCTGACCTTTTGACTTATTGTATCTATACATACAATACATCTCCACTGCAGGATATCCTATCGATTGTTTTGTATCTATTCTCCGAATTCGAAGGTTTTAACACGATGCTTTCAATGGAAATTCTGAGCAGCAGCCACCTTGCCCTTGAATCGGTGTTGAAGTTCAGAAACAGCGCAGTCAATTCAAAGCGGGTTCCCAAATGAAATACTTATATAAGGGATTTTTAAGCATACTTAGCTTAAACGCACTCATACAACAGAAAGCGGTTAAAGTTGAGGTTAAAATAGTTCGCATTAAGGTCAGTTAATGGAAACAAACATACGGACGGAGAACATACCTTGTTAGGATTCCTTGCCGGTCTAACTAAAGAGCTGTAGTTTTTAAGCAATGATCTGGAATAAACGGAACGCTATTGATTAAGATCAACTGTATAATAAATTGTAATGTCGAAAAAAAAAAGAGTGAGGCTTCTGGCGTTGACCAGCCTATTTATGGCTCCTGCGTCTGACTTCCATACCAATTATGTGCAGTATGTGGAGGGTAAAGAAACACGGTCGGGATTAGGCACAGCTACCGGACTCGTTCCATCCCCGCTTCTGATAACACAGTAGGCAGCCGCTTATTGCACGCACTCTTTCGGCTCGAAAAGCGCTTCTAACAAATGCGCTAGCTTCGATCCGCCAATCCACACCTTAATCGCAAGCCCACGCCTCCTCCACTGCTGGCCACTAAGGGATCGCTGCGAGAAAAGCGCAATTGCAGAAGCACTTGCATCGCTTTCCAATGTCATCAGCACTGCTGCTGGGTTAGTGAACTCGTCTAGCACGCCCTCTCCCTACCCCAAGGTGGAATGCAGCCGTATTAGGTACAACAATCATGCACTCTCTGAAAAATGAAGGGATAAATTGAGGAGAAAGTCCGAGTTTTCCCTTTTTTCTATGCATCGTTGGCCTTTGACAGTGTCCTCTGGAAACCCCACATATACTGTCGCACAACTCATATATTGGAAAATAACATTGAATGTCTGGCCGTTGAACTGAACATCAGCCCAACAGAACCATGTTCTCACGAGCTTATTTGAGCGAGGTTTACCGTTAGAAGCGCGTGAATGTATCCTACATTTCGGAGAGCGAATAGATCGCCGAGAGCAGACCACACCACAAGTGACGACCATGAAGAAAAAATGACGGCTTTTTCTTTTCTTTCTCTCGGCCGTCGTCACTTGTGTGTGTGGTCTGCATTCGATGATCTTCTCGTTTTCTGACTTAAAGGGTACCATCTACAATTGCGTATGTAGGAATTGCGATTTTGAAAGTGTTTCCGTTTCTGTTCAGGGCTATGCAAGAATAAAGGCCATCTCAGAGCCGTATTTCTAAAATGGCCGTGTGGCTCATTGCAAAACTGCGACCTACAATCCTCTCTTCCCTCCCTTCCGCCACCATCCTCCCTCCTCCTTCATGCGCGATGGATGGAAGTAATAGTGCCCGCATACCCTCGGTTCCTACCCTTAACCTCACACTCTTCCAACTTTCCCTTCGATATCTAAGTGAAATCTGAATAGCTTTCGAGAGTTCGCTAGAGTCGTAAAATTTTTTCCAATTTTTCCAAATTTTTTCTTCTTCTAATTTTTTCCAAAAACAGACAGACACGTCAACTTTCACAATTCTGCAAGATAAGAGCGTGATTTGTCCGGACGGGTTGGCTCTGTTTCAGCGAGTTGTTTTTCGCCGGATTCGATCTATCGAGCCTAAACTGCCAAAAGGGGGGTTATAGTCGTAGAGGCCGTACAGGTCCAATCCGGGAATAATTTCCTCCCACATGTCTGCCGACCCTCTTGGAAGGTATACTCCACAATGAGGTCGAAGTCATATAAAGAAGTGGTGTCTTTTACGCTAGCTGAACACACTGACGCCCTAAGGACCGACACGCAATTCACTGCGAAAGATGTGCTCTCGGCGATCTAGCGTGGCCATCTCCTTTGCGCTAACAGCGCGGCACGGCCACCGACTGGCTAACGACTCGTACAGGTCCCTAGCCTTTTGTAGAGAGAGCGTTGAAGGTTGCAGAACTGATATGAGTTGCATTAATGCGCAAAGCAATGAGCAAAGGAGTAACCCCATTTCTCGGGTTCTGGGCCCTTACAGTTTTTCTTAGTCTCGTACTACTAACCACCTCTGCCTTGATTCTACAATGGGCTACTTTTTAATCGTAAATTCCATATTTAAATGGAAAACTTCTATGTTCGCCCTGAAATAGGCTTAAAAAGCAGTATATTAAGAAAATCACCTGTATAACTCAGCTTCAACTTTACTCGCCTTCAGCATCTAAACTCACACTAGCACCTATGCTGAAAGGAATCGAACATAATCGATGGAACTAATAGCAGTCGCCAAGATATTCCTCCACCATGTGTCGCCGATCGGACCCTCTTCAGTGAGTACAAGAGGACAGAAGCGAATCAACAAACAGACAGAGCTGTTCACACACACTGACTGATTATCGCTGAATAAGCTGCCCAATGACGGGTGTTACCCTAGTTCTTCAGCAGATTAGCGAAATTTTGCAGATCTGATTCAAAAATTGGAAAAAATTAATGGGAATGACTGGGGGTTGCAGTGCGTTGGAATGAGCAGTGCTGATTTTGCATAGATTTGCAAAATCGATTCCAAAAGAGCCTAGGGCTGGGGAAAAATGAGTGGTGGCGTGTATTGGTGAGCCAGATCAAACCTCACCCCCCAGCGCGAATCTTTGGCCGACATGTAGAAGATACACGTGTGGACTTACCCTCGCCTCCAAATTACCAGAAATTGTGCAATTGCAGAAATTGAGCGTGGCATTAACGAGCATCGATTCAAGAACATCTTTGAGCACACGTGATGTCACTTTTCTTTTCATCGAGAATTTAGCCACGTGTGCCACGTGGGTTTCTGGCTGCATGAGACAGACGTATAACCTGACTATGTGTTGTCCATGGAAAATGTCTGATGGCACACTCCATAATAAGCTGTGTAGCTACAGGGCCTCAAGCCACATGTGTGAATGTAGGGGGTTTGAAGTCTACTGACAGTAAGGAAAAGACAGGGAAGAGATGCGGGTAAAGATTCAACAGACTCGGAACGAGGGTACCCGACAGAAGGCCCGTCGCGCAGCAAGAAGGCACAGGCATCGGACGAGTCGTGGCGTGTACTGTAATGATTCCGCGTCAAATAAAATAAAATGTAACATTGTACCCTCCTAAATCGCACAAAACGCGCTGTTACTCGTTTGCTGACTCTGCCTTCTTGCCGCCTCACGGGCTTCCTGTCGGGTAACCCGGAGAGAGGAAGGTGGTCACTGAAGGTACAGATACACGGGCGAGAGCAACTATGATCACAGGCGTTTGTGCGCTGTAATGTCTGGACCCTACCGTACCTACTGCGCGCTTTATACAGTGTGTTTCAGTGTTGTGTCACCCCAAATTTTGCATTTCTGGAATAAGCAGCAGATTGGGGTTTTTATAATATCACCGGTTCCTCACTATAAATAATTCCTTATCGCAATCTTGCGAATGCAGCTCATCCACTAACTTTTTGAAATAATTTTTGGTTTTGCACCAATTCATAATTATAAGATCACCCTGTGGAAACCAACTACTAACTTACATTGTAGTGCGTAGTCTGTGTATGTTGTGTATCCGTACGTCTGATCGTCTTATGTATGCATGTATGTCCGAGCTAAATGTGTGTGTCTGTCTCTCTCTGCCTGGCCGAAAATTCAAAATTTCACTCCGTTCGGTCTCGAAGCACTCAAACTTCTAGGGTACACGGTAATACTAAATCAAATTCTTTGTTATTCAATGGACAATTACAAACATTCCGCCTTGTCATTTCATATTTTCCACATTTTAATTAATTTCCATGAGCACCTTCGTTGTCATACATTTACTTTTATTCGCATTGCTCTTCTGAAATCGCACAGAATGGTCATGTCATTTCAACATTTACTCGTCTATTCCCTACCCTGGGTATTTTTTTGCAAATACTCAATGATGAGCCTGAATAATAAAAATCACCTCAACAACCATCATAAATAATAAGGTTTATCATTCTTAACAAAGGCTGCCTGATGATGGAGGGCGAAGTAATCAGAAGAAATAATCGTCAGGAGTCACTGATTTCAAACTTACTGTAGTATTGCGATTAACAAAGTGAAGCTAGCCAAATCATAAACACTAAATGACTGATAAGAGTTTGTACATAATAAAGGCCGCCATGTTTAGCACTATTAATATTATTGAGATAGGATATGAAGAAGAGGTTAACCAGTTAATAGAGACGTCAAATTGTGAATAACCATTAAATACTACTTCAAAAAAGCCGAACCTTGGCTTTTCAAAAGTATATATATAAGGGATCGGAACCAGCGAACACGGATATTGGGTGATCAAATGCAATAGATACCCAACACAGATAACTTTGGATAAGGAAACGAGAAAATTCGGAGATAAAGTGACAGTAAAACCTAACTTCTAACACATAAAGCAACTGGCGGTCGGACAGGGATACACGATGAATAGCCGGTACTGAATGATGTAATACTATATAATTACTGTAGAGAGTTGATGTAGGTTGTGAGTCGGCGTTGAGAGAGCGAACTACTGTCTTTCAATACACAGACCATAAAAAAAGTGCGACCTCCCCAAAATAAACCCTGGTGTCTATAAAATAATACCCAGTGATAGCTAGAACTTTTGGTAAAGATAGCTAATGATCAGCTGATAAAATATAACATCCAAAAAGCTCATAATGCTTGGTGAAATCAATTTACATTCCCTGAAGGCATCGTCCAATTGTGGTGTATGTCTTCACCCGACGAAAAGTTATTTGAAGAGTTCTGATGAAAAGACAATGTGCAGCTGACTAATATCTACAATCAAGATATAACCATTAGGAAGCAGAATATAGCCGAATCAAAGGACCGAATAAATCAGAGCTAAAAATATAATAACTCGACGCCTACAACCGATACGTAATTGTAGAAACTACGCAAAACAAACGTTTATAACACCAGTCATGACAGGATAGAATTCTACAAAAATCATGACAGGAACCTAAATACAAGCTAAGCGATAATCCAGCGCAAATTGGACGAACATTTAAGGAAACCCACCAAGGACGTTGCCGTACACAAAAGACATCTTTTCTGTTATGGAAAGGAGAATTCAAGGTTTTATAGGGCTGCTACACCCTTCTTTGGAGATTGCCCTGTTCCTTCGAGCATCGAAATATGATAGAAAGTGTAGAATTTAGCAGGCCTCACATAATTCTCTTCCGTCTTTCCTTTTCAGTTCCTATTTTATAAGTTCCAATATATTCAAAGAAAAAATGGTCCCTTTGGTCCACTTTTTGATGCACGTGCGTTTTCAATGAACTGTTGTAACTTTCGTCCTTCTCAAATTCTTGCAATTTTTCAACACACATTTCTGAATTAATCTCGCCAGAATAACCTCGTTGGGCCGTTCTGAAGATCTCGTTGTTCTTCCTCACTCCTGTCACTCACCTCCATTAAACGACAACATTTATCCCTCCGCATAGGACCTCTTCCCAGCTCATCGACCTGAATGCGCCTCCATTTCGCTGCCTTAAAGGAGGATTGCACGGAAAGAACGAAGGTCGAAGAAGGGAGAAATCGCCTAGTGGGGAGAGCGGTGAATCTCTTGAGGGTGCGGACAGACACGCAATCGGCATCGAAAGATTTGACCTCTGAGATCTAGCATGGCTCAAAGTTGGCGAGTTCGGCGATCTCCGATCGTCTGATCACTCGCCGTAGTACAATAGGTGGCGAGTGATTAGATAGCTGAGAGAGCGTAGGGTTGAAGAGGGCAAAGCGATGAGAGTCCATCAATGCTCAATCAACGGACAAGGAAGGGGTCCCATTTCTCCGGGTTCTGGGCCGTTTTTCGTGGTTTCGCTTTCTTTCTGGTACTACTCACCATCTCTACCTCAATTTGGAATGGGTTGCTTTTCCATCGTAAATTCGTCCTTTAAACCACGGAGGGGGGGCGGTTGGCTCCGCCATGAACAACGACACGCGTTAGGACGTGACTCCCCCACCCTCTAATAGACCCAGGTGAAATTTCCTTTCCACCCTGGTGACTTCGCTCATGGTTTCAGCGTGAATTATCTTTTCACCTGCGCCCTAACTATCAAGGCTATGATGAGAACTGCCGATCGATATCGAAGCTGAAGCACTTGTTCGGGAATTTTGACACAATCCTCACCTCGAGGAACCGTTTTTGGAGAAATCATGATTTTATTTCACCCATAAATAAATGACTTCCCACCCACCACTCGCATGATAACGGAAAAAATCCTATTTTTATGGTAGTTCGAGAAACCCGCAAGACTGTTACTCAAATTCCCGCCGTAAAACTGTCACAAACCTTGGCGACGGTAAAATGCCTCAGTGTCTAAACAAGAAACTCTTTTGGCTTTTCCACCTATTGGTAATCTCTCCTTTCAACTGCATCCTTATCTATCGATCATTTTGTCTCTGGTCTCCAAATTCGCACGCTTTGACCCGACTCTTTACCTTATTCCTGCACAACCTACCCTCGACCGTCCATATGTGCTCTTCGTAAACTTCTTTCTCTTTGAGAAGTGAATTTTCTCGCGTGTAGTTTTGTACTTCGCCTCCAGTAATCACAAGGGGCTGGGTATCCATGCGGGGAAAGAATGCAAGAATTTTCCGCCATTTAACTGTTCGTGTTTGTCTCCAAGCTAGTACTCAGCAAGAATTCGCTATCTGTTATGCCCATAGTAATGAAGTGTAACATGTATTGCCCGTAGAGCAATCCCAGTGGTCCACTTTGTTCAGCACCCATAGGTACATTAGGTATTGTAACGATTAATCAACACAGACAAAAATTTAATTATGTGCTAGCAAGACATTCACATCTGGAAATGCTCAAGCACTGACGCTCGTATTCTGACCCGTAACGGAGATTCGCAGATCCGAGGTCCTAAATATGAATTTCATGAGGCCGAAAAAATTTGTACAGAATATAATATTATAAATTATCTTGCTCATGAATGACTTAAATCGACACAACTGAATTTGGGGACACTCAGCATAATGGCTTCCTGGGCGGTGGTGCATTTAGGGAGGGGGGAGGAGCATCTTGGTGCAGTAGTCAATTCCAGCAACAGCGAGTTTTTTGCAGTGGATGTATTCTGCATTCAGTCTGTGTGAACCATTTGGGTTGTGAAATAGGGACCCAGCATAAATTCAAATGGAATATTTATCGCGAATGTGAAAGCCTAAAGTGTTGTGCGCCATGATGCCCACACCCCCCCCCTCCACATTTTCAAACACTAGCACCTGTCACTTCTCATTGTCTTGTTCACAGTCGGCGATTCAAGAGCGCAAATGAGCAGCGTGATCGCCACTATCAGCAATGCGCCATGAATCTAACTTCTGCTTAAAGTTTTGGAAGCGCTTGATGTACACTGATCCCACGTAATGCTATTTATGAGCAGGAATTCACGTATGCTATTTAGGAGCAGGTAAGGAGCGCTTCTGCGTTTTAAGGTGATTATCTTCGTGGCCTATAGCTTGACAAGAAAAACAGGTTTACGTGCTGAAGCAAATTCGATCCTACAGGCCCTAAAAGCGCTATGAGACATAAAGTTCTAAACAATTCCTTATTTTCATTGAGGCTTGAAGGCAAGATCCAGGATTAACTGTCGAGGTAATTCTATTCATCTTCAAATCCTGGATCTAGGTAAGGGCTAAAAGTGGACCGCCAGTGGAGAAAAAAGGAAAAAATTCGTGAAATACACAGGAAATACGAGCCTTTTGCTCTACGCTGCGGAGAAGTTCAAAAGGCCGGCAGGGAGATGAGAGATAATGTGAGCGCGGAGAGCGGTAGGATTGCGACGCAGACAAGATATCGAGCGGTGGGCGGAGCGTGACTGTTGGTGGAGTCTGTCAAAGTTCTTAGCGCCTAGCGTCTAAGTAACGCTTTTCGAAGTAGGGAAGTGACGCGACCTCTGCACTTGCGTACCTAGCGCTTCTAGCCACAGTAAAGGCTCATTAAGTGGGTCTGAGCCCGAACTTTGCCTTTAAGTGAGTCAATGTATGGGAGTATTATGTCCATAAAATGCGCTCCTGTAGATGAATCCGAGCAGGGGAAGCTAGGGGAGCGTGGTCTTGATCACATTCACTCAATGCTTTTTAAGTAGTTCCTACTATGAACTTGCTCAGAATCTCTTCGATGATCGCCATTAGCCGACTTCACTGGTTTTGGAGATGTTTCTTCGTGATTTACATGAGGTTCCCCCATAGAAATCTTTGGGAGGGAACAGGAAAAGTCAGCCTCACAACTACTCCGGAGCCGTTATGCTGAGTTCGTTTTTACGTACAGAGAATTCGACAAAAATTAATTAGTCATCTTTGGTCAATCCTTTCTGAGGTGCGCCACGCATTCTACTTGATTTAGAGTAGTGGTTGCATTTGGCCTACAAAATCACTTTGTATAGAAGTCATATGGACAAATTACGGTTTTGTCCCCCTAGACGAGTCTGCTACCTACTAATTGGTTCTGAAGAAAGGAAGGTTTGATTGAGGGTCTAGACGGTGTAATGTCTAGGATTTGATTCTCGGTACCGTGCACCTGGTCAGCGGCACAATTTGTCACTACACTACATGTGCCACAAACAAATAAACAAACAGATTTGCTAAAAAATATTCTATGCAAAGTAACCGTTTGTCGTGAGACATTGTTCACATTGGATTCAGATAAGTAGGCGCAGACAAATAGGCGATTGGGCGATCGAGCGATTACGCGAATAAGACTGTACCAGTTGACGCCACACGGTACTGCGCGCACGAGCCAGTTTCGCGGCGACGTGGAAATGTGCGGCAATAATTCCGAGTCCGCCCTAGGCTTGAGTCTATCCGCTTTCTTCCCGGTCTCCTGCATATCTCTGAACTATATTTTACTATATTCAGCTCCGCTGGGCAAGCTGCACGCTCCGCCCACCGACGGGATTGACCCTTACTTCCTCCGTCGACCACAGCCCGCTTTTTCGGCCTCATTGGACTGTATCTGAAACGATTCGTCGCGACCTCCGCCCATATCGGCGCCCCACTCACCAACAGCACCTCTTCTCTTCCTCGCCAGACTCCACCCACTTTTCTTTCCGGTCTACGGGACTTACTACAGATTTATAAGTTAGACAACAAGACCCGCCCACAATTGCTTGACCTCGTTTCCTCCGCGGACCTCTACCCTTTTTTTCGGTCTCTCGGCTGTCCCTGAACCGAATTATGAAGTTTTGTGGTAAGCTCTGCCCACTTTTGTACACGCACATCCACTATTTACAATTAGCTTTACCTCCTTCTCTGACTTCCATCCACCCTATTCCCGCTCTCTATGATTTTTCGGAACCGAACATGAAGGCTTGTAGGAA
>MU899661.1:0-15252 GCA_036418205.1 Ostertagia ostertagi | reverse complement strand
TGGCCGATTACACACCGCCATTTTCTGAAAGCAGCCAACACCACATCCCTTTCTGCACGATTAGCACGCGTGCGACGAGCTGACGGTTCTTTTGAGCGATCCCCTTCGTTAAAGTGGCATCACTTCTGCAGTTATGGGCCTCGATCGCCGCTTCATTCGCGGTAGGGTTTACACCAGTGAATCGAATCGTGGGTTATGTCTTTAGCAATGTCCCTTCAAATTTTACTACACCGGGTACCTTATACCGCATGCAACATGAGCGGCGGATCGCATTGTGGTGATGACGGATCGCTGAGAAATCCTGTTAGAAATTGTAGAGGTAGCTCAGTACTCCTGTAGATGGGACGAACATAGAAGCGTATTAATTTGAGCCTAACGATTACAATTAAAAGGATAAAGCAGCATTTGCCGTTGATCAAATCCCTTTTTGGGATGCGGCACGCATTCTACTTCCATTTGTACATTCGTAGTGGCGTTTGAATGCGATGTGGCCTATACAATGACTTGCGGGGGCCAGCCGATGTACAAGTCAGTGTTTTTATCCTCCCAGACAAGTCTGGTACCAATTAACCGACCCCGGAGGGATGGAAGGCTTGGTTGGCCCGGCGACTCACGACCCAGGATTTGATCCCGGACCGCGCGTGGTAAGCGTGCCACTTGCCACTACACCACTTCCGCCCTCGCAATTTTACATTAACATGCGAAAATAGTATGCCTTGATACATTTGTGCTAAACTACATATCCAGTTTCACTTAAAGACCTGCGACTTGAACACAATACGAAGCGCGCCATGTTTTTACGTTTACTCGACGCCTAACTTCAGAGGTTTTTTTAAGAGCCTTATTTAGCAAATTGAGAACAAATACCTATTCAGTGATCTAGACGAAGTCTTATTGCATGAAATAGGAAGAAGAAACAAAAGAAAAACCGATTGCTTGTTTCCAAAACAGGGGTCGTAGGGTACCACATATGCATTCGACGCTCTTCTTGTTTTCCGAAATAGAGGGTTTGCAATGCAAACGACGAGTACCAACATCGAGGCTACTTCACTGCCCTCTTTCTCCGATAATTATGTAGACAACATCGTGTACTATGCGATGACAATGTTTATACATATCGCTTTAATGATGGTTTTTTGTAAACTCTTTGGAAACATTTTTCGAAAGTATAGCCCAGTCAATTTACAAGATGGATTACGTGTTATCCTGATACAACAGCGAGAAAGAATATATACACCGTCCATTTGGACTCTACGCATTGTTCAGACGAACGAATGGATGCGATAATAATGTGAGTTGCATTCAGTGAGTTATTAAAGGACAATCTCACCAAGGAAGGCTCGACATTCGAGGAATTACAGTGTGATTACCTGAAAACACAACTTGAAGCGGTATGAAGATTTGCATGCAGAAGTATGTAGTCAAGTCATATTGTACAACGTGTCTATGGCATGAACAACACGACTGCTCGGACGGGTCCACCGAAATTCTCGGCTTTGACCCTGTCCAACACAAGCATATAGCCCTCTCTTCTTTGCTGGATTCTCCCAAATTTTGTCTTTAGAGCACCCCGGAATCGAGTTCTCAGATTTTGTAAAAAGCCTAGCCTAGCCAGAAACAACGCCCTACCCACCATCACCGATTGATCTTCCATTTTTCGACAGCCTCTGAACTTTTCCCCCAATCTTTGGACGGTCTCCGAAACAAAATTATAAGGTTTTGTGTCAAGCCCACCCACCTCGACGTACACTCCGCCCACCACAGGATGTGGATTTTCCTCTTACAATAGCCTCATCTTTCTAAGTGGTCACTGGACTGTCTCGAAAACGAAATTCGGACAACAACAGAAAAATAGAAATTCCCGTCTTCGGCACTGCACATTTCGGAATATGCGGCGTCAAACGTGGGCGTACCCGCTAAGCTGATGTGTATAACTTTATTACGTTAGTACATCGTGGCCCCTGTCCCAGTAAGTCTACAACATTTTTCTCACAAGGACCTCAAATAATGCAAGTTTTCGTGACAGGCAAACAAACAGACAAGACCAATCCGATTACATTTAGTAGTAGATTATTCCTATACTTTACAGAATACATGACAGTCACACATTCGTACATTAGTCATGGAGGAACGCAATACCAACAAGTGGGATCGTTCAGAGCAAGCCGCGCTTTCCCACAATGTAAGGGTCTTTTATTGACGCAATGCATCGAAGTAAAAAATTAGTGAATGAAATGGTAGAGTACAAAAAAAAATTACCTGCTCATTTGGCTCTTCTGTGCCCTTTCTCCAGGGACGTGTAGTGAGGTGAGCAATTCAAAGAAGGCAAGCTCTCCAGCGGACCGCTGCGAGAAGCGGGTCTGCAAATAAGGCGTCGGAGCGCCTCGATCTTTTCTCTTGTGCTGCAGGCGCCGCTAAAATTTTAGCCATCACAGATATCAACTCGGTATATATTTCTAAAACATTCCAACAATAGTGACTATCTGAGGATTGCAAGGCCTCCGTCAATCAGGGAGTGGGAATACAGATGGAAAAGCATACAGTTTGTGTGGTTTTAATACTGGGCCTTTCGAAAGAAATATAGGAAAGCAAAGATGCTGTAATAGTTCGCACGTGTGAGAGCTCCCAGACAGCACTACGGACGCCGGGGATCGGTCTATCGGTTGATAGTAAATCGTCACACTTCTTGCCAACGTGCACTACATAAAAGGACGTCGATCCTTAATGCTTCAAAAAAAAAAACCTTATTTCACAGCCTCGCAGATTCGGTCAACTTAAAAGGACCGGAACACAGTGCTCAATAATATTAGTAATTGCAAAATGAATGTCGTTCGACCCATTTGACATAGCGGTTCGTCTTGCCAACCTGCGTGCAGATGACTGGTGGTCGTAAAAAAATAACAAAATAGTAGCAAGTTCTCGCTTCCTTTCTCAGGGATCCTAATTTCATTCCTTTTTCCACAGCGCTTTCTTCACCACAACAAGTTTTTCTTCTGAGGGTTTATTTCCCGTCCTAATCGTAAGAATGTTGAATCCGCTTGCGCTGTCGCTTGGCGCTGGCGTTCACTCCAGGGCTGTGCCAACTGGCAGAGAATTCTACCAGAAGGTCAGTCAGTAAGGAAATATTCCTAATTTGCCGTATAAAGTGAAAATATTAAAGGCACTATGTCATGAAAAGGTCCAGCAAGAGTCGGAAGTGGTAAGTATGTGGTTCCACCGAAAGCTGTGTGCATACTATACAAAATTACCAGACGACTGCCATTCATGTATAACGAACGCAGTTGAAAGTTCGCCATATTTAGACGTGGTTTTGTGTTTGACACACACTCCTTGGGTTTAATCATGAAATTGGTGCATGAATGAGAGAATTCCATTTCGATATTCAACATCGGAGATCGAATTATAGCTTTAGCGATTTCTGTTGACAAGAACTCCTAAAAAACGAGCTGATCGAAAAGGGAACTATAAAAAGCGGATTTACAAGTTATAAATTGTTATCCACGAGAATGCTCGCTTTCTTTTTTTTCACAAATTTTTGAGAACAAAAGTATGATGAAACTATGCTCCTCACCAAGGAAAATCAGACCAATAAAACGTTTCTTGTAGAGTGAACCTCTCGCTAAAAGTGAAACAGGCAATCATTCGAGAATCATTGCGATCAGGAAGCCAAAAGTAATAACCAATTTTTTCAATCCTAGATGAGATGCACGAGCTGTCGGAAAGCAGTTCCTCTAGCGATAGTTCGATGAAGGAAGCAAACCTCACAGTATTTACTCAAGAGCAGAATGTCATATATAAGACGAGTCAACAACATCACCAACAACAGTTGTAGCTATCATGAAAGTAGCGACAGCTTCGCGGCAAATTCGATCGGCCACTCATTAGAGGAGCTCAATTTCAAAATGAACGAAACTCACGCAAAAGCCAGTGGTTCGTTTTCGCCGAGGTGGAGAAGGATCGTCGTCGATTGTGATCACCTAAAAGGACGTAGTTTTGTAAAACTTTGGAACCACTCAAAAATGACTGATTTCACTATATCCAATTTATTCAAACTATTAACAAAAAGAAGCAAAATCAAAAGTTGAAAAAGGACCAGCGGTGGAGGATTTGAGGAAGAAGAGAAGACTTGGGCTTCCGGTTCAATGGAGTCAGCCTCCTTTGATGTTGCCGTTGAAGTTGTACCTGTTAGTAGCTTTACAGGGTCATGCACCAGGCTGCGTAGATGAGAAGCTGAATAGATCACAATTGGTAATTACGACTGCATTCTTGGAAAAAGACAAAGATGATAATGATGAAGAAAAATATCGAGGTGGAAGTGAAGGTCTGCGAAAATGGTTCCAACACTGTTAATTATTTCCTGCCTGCAGTCGAGATCGGCAATAATTCTAGATTAAGGCAAGAAGTAGAAAAAACATGGCTAAATTATGCAAAGTAATTCCAGCACCAGTCTCAGCGCAGTATATAAATGCCTTTGTCGGTTAATCAACACACTGATGACAGCATGGTGCGCATGCGCATTCACATTTTCACGAGGGTTAGGCGCGTTTTGTTCGGTTTATTATGGCTTTCTCATGTTCCAAATTTGTCTGTATGCATTATCTTCACCGGAAAACAGTGCACCCACCACTTCTAATGCAATTATTGGAGTTACGGAAATTGTGAAAAAATCAACTAAACGCACAAGGGCTGTCGCCAAAGTATAAATTGCTATCCTATAATAGCTGAGAAGATGTTGGCGCCAGGTACAAGGTGCAGTTACTTTTCCAATGCACCGAAGCGGTTCCTGACCTGATGGAAAAACTGAACAGCTCGACTTAATGATAATAATATAGTACCTCCATCTATAAGCGACATGGAACCACTGTCTCGCTTGTCCTTTCACTTTTGTCAGGACGTCCGTAAAGGCCTTTCGCCTCAGTTATCGATGTAAAACAAAGCTCATTTCCTGAAAAAAATATAAACAACAGACAGCAAAAAAGCATGAATATGACTGCATGATGCAAATAACTCTAGGGTTTGGTTATTCGGAGATCAAAAGTGGCGCGAAAGAACGACTCAAGTTGGAATGCATTTAAGGTCCAAACAATAGAGCGACCGTGGTCAGGTCGCGTTCATGCTCCTTGATTTGGTTCGAAGACCTGGTGGTAATAGAAAAGATATGTATTCACTGCGAGACATGGAAATTGGGAGATATCGTTAAAGGTGTAAGTTGTATATTTAGAATGAATAAGGAAAAGGATAAAGCATTTGCCGTTGATCAATCCCTTTTCGGGATGCGGCACGCATTCTACTTCCATTTGTACATTCGCAGTGCTTGCGGGGGCCAGCCGATGTTCAAGTCAGTGTTTTTATCCTCCCCAGACAAGTCTGGTACCAATTAACCGACCCCGGAGGGATGGAAGGCTTGGTTGGCCCGGGCGACTCACGACCCAGGATTTGATCCCGCGCGGACGCGCTCGCGACCCAGGTTTGATCCCGGGACGCTCGTGGTGAGCGTACCACTTGCCACTACACCACTTCCGCTCTTTTAGATTGAATATGATTGAAAATGTTAATTTCCCACACTCCTATTCTACTACTCGACGGGTATCCACCCCTTTCAGCTCAATATCTATCGCCCACATTGTGAAAGTAGGAACGCCAAATTAACCCTTTGACGACCGCCGTTATGAATGCGTCACTTCACTTCTTTCTAAATTTTTTCATCAATAATCATTAACTCTCCAACAATTTCACTATTAGTAATTAGCGCATTATTCCGCGAATTCGATAATGTATTTGTGTAGTTTTGAAACATAAAAAATGCCAAAATAAACCCCGAAAAACGTGTCGCCACCGAGCGAAAGTGTGGCCCACCGGCGGGCCACACGGTCGTCAAAGGGTTAAAAGGCAGGACTTGAGACATGCCACGATCTCAGCAATTCTGAGAGTAATGCACACTCAATCAGCAGGTATTCTCTGACGCTCACTTGAAGGAGAAAAAGAAGGAATCAAACCTGCACGATACTGACGAGTGCTCCTGTTGGTACATCGCACTGAGCTAGGTCGGAGTATGCCGCTTTCGATTCTTGTCCAAAAACGAAGGCAGAATGTTCCATGCCTGAGAGAAGAGAAATTGAGTTTCGGTAGTAATCTTTCCACAACAAAACTCTTTGAAAGTCCATTGAAAATTATCGGATGAATACCTACCTGATTCGTACAAATATTTCCAAATTAAATGATTAAGCTCAGAGCTTGAGAACGACATGAACCGTCGGCTAGCCAACCCTGAAATTCGACTGAAATTATATAACCTCTATTTCGGAAAACAAGAATTGTCGAGTGCAGACCACACACCACCTTTGACGACGGCCAAGAAAAAGTTGGCCCTTTCTTTTCATTTTTCTCGGGTCGTCACTTGTGATGTGTGGTCGCGCTCGACGCTCTTCTTTTTCCGAAATAGAAGGTATCTGTCACGACAATATAGCTACCCAAGAGCAGGTGAATGAGGTGCCTATGGTTACGGACAGTAGGACAAAAGATATCGTTGAGCTCATGGCCTTGGGAGGATATATACAAAACAGGGCCGATGGTAAGTAGATATCAGCGACTGAGCCAGAACAGGATGATAAACGCAGGGAGAGAAACAAAAATTGCTGCTCACTAACGTCCCAGAATCCTTCCTCCTCACATAGGCTTTATCTAGTTGTTTAAGGGCCTCTTCTACTCGAATGTTCCCCTTGCTTCCCCCCCCCCCATGACGATGAGCGCTGATATCCGGTGATAATGCTATTCATTTCCATTCCAGAAACTGGTGTGGTACGCTCGCTGGGACAGAGAGGGACTTTCCACTTTATCCGCGCACGCGAAATTTGTTTTCGTTACGGGAACCCAGTTCACGTGGCCACGATCACGTGGATGGCTTTAGGGGAGGTTCCACATCGACTTCGAGTACGCTGCACGGATGCAGACCTTCATTCAGGCAAAGCAATTTGCTAGGACTAATCTACTAAAGCAAATGCAGAAATGAGGAATGCACAGACGGCACAAAAAAGCGTCCTATACATCGTCTAGAGAGGCGGGTCATAAACTTGGCAAGTTGCCATGTTTCAAACTGCAAAAAAGCGGGGCTCCCAGACAATACCTAACCATTTGGGCGCGGCCGCGGCGAACGCGGCCAAGTTGATAGGTGCCCGCGAACTCAGCACCGCACAGTTCGCGGGCACCTCGAGTAACCTCGCCTTCAAACGACCAGAAATTCTGCAATTGCAGAAATTGACGTGGCATTAACGTGGCATCGATGCAAGAACATCTTTGAGCACACGTGAGAGAAGAGACGAAGACATGCCACGTCAATGCCACGTCAATTTCGGCAATTCACAATTTCTGGTCGTTTGAAGGCGAGGGTACGGTTTCAATCGGTTCGACGGCACAACGCCTCGGCCGCGTTCGCGCGGCCACGCCCAAATGGTTAGGTATTGTCTGGGGGCCAAAAAGCGGCGACGTCGCGCGCGCGGTGACCTTGTTTTGGCGCGGCGCTCGCGGGGTCTCTTGACCGTCGTTCTCCGAAATAAAGGGTGGATGGGATAGCAGTGTTGCAAGCTGACCTGAAAGAAATTTAACGGCCGTTGTGTTACGCAACGACTGCGTATAAGGCCCCATACGGATTTTTTGTCTTTAGCAAGGATAGCCTCAAAGTGAGAGCGCATGCTTCGCTAAAGGGAATGCCTACACTTTGAAATTACCAGTATTTACAGTGGCATGCAAAACTTAAGGTCGAAAGCAACTCCTGCATGGTATCCCACTGCTAAATAATCTAGCTCGATGAAATTTGTAGCAAAATATAGGAGGGACCGTGCAGAACATCACAGGGGGTTACTGTCAGAAAGGCGCAATGGAAAGAAACGAATACTACGTTCACTCTGGTGCCACCGGTTCACCAATCACACGTGCTATACACCATTTGTGGCCATTTTTGAGTCCAAAAAAAGGAAGTCCTCTGTTTACTCAGCTAATTGTGTTAATCGCTCTACTAGAGATTGACGCCTCTCGCACATGGTTTCCCACCGAGAGGTTCACGACAGGAGGACCGTCTTGCGGCAACAAGGCGGGATCAGCGGACGAGCTATAGCGCGTGTTGTAGTGGTTTCGCGTCAAGTCAAATAGAATGTACGTCTTACATCGGCACATCACGCGCTGCGACTCGTCCGCTGATCATGCCTTCTTGCAAAGCGAGGGGCCTCCTGTCGGGCGCCCCCACATCGGGTACCGAAACACCGTCCGCTTTAATCAAGCTGACTGCCTCTCTCGCCTCATTTCCGCTTAACTGTCGCCCGAACGCTATGTCGAACTCGCCAGGGCTGTCAAGCTCCACTATTTCACCCGTTGGCAGGCCGTGTACCGGTCACTACCACATTTATGATCGCACGGCTTAGCTGTGCTAGGGCAAGGGCTTTGCTAAATCAGCGGTTCGTTTTAACGGAATGGCGTGGATACGAGACTTTGCACCAGCAATCGAACTGTGTACTAGACGGATCGAGATGTGTACCAGTGGATCGAGACAACTGTGATCAGCGACTCAGCACTGCTTGAAAGCTGGCGGGACTCAGGCTTAGATGTCGGTCAGACTCTGCGATTGCATTGCATCGCGCGATGCAGTCGCTCTTGCAATGTGCACAAGCGACGGGCGATTGGCATCGCTCCAAAGTGCGAGCGACGGGAGATTTACCCGAGCGGCGCCGTGTGTATCGGTCGTCGGCGGGGTAAATCTCCCGTCGCTCGCACTTTGGAGCGATGCCAATCGCCCGTCGCTTGTGCACATTGCAAGAGCGACTGCATCGCGCGATGCAATCGCAGAGTCTGACGACATTTAAAGCAACAGTTCAGGAACGGTTTCGCGGGAAAAAACCACCAATAATGAAGTTGTAGATGAAAACCAGACGATTAATGTATGAAAAACTGGAAAAAAACGTCGGGGAGGGTCTTAGACAGGTACTCTCCCTCTGCCGCTCAGCAATGGATAAAGACGCACGTTGGACGAGTTGTCTGAACGTGCCCGCTGTAAACGCGCTCCATTTTTCAATCAATTTTCCCTGTGGTCCCAAAACGAGCACGATTGCCGACGCGTCCAATGACGGCCGGCAAGGGGGCGGGATTGGGGAAATCCCCAAGAACACCCATGTTTGAGGGACTTTCCACCCTGTTTTTGAGTTTCTGAGGTAAGTTCGTTTATTATTTCCACTGCATATGTTCTTCACTAGGGCTCGTGTATCCCTCAGTAGTAGTGGCATTGAAATTTTCGGACCCTCCCTGAACTGTTGCTTTAAAGGAAAGGCGGTCAATGGCACGCACACCATGGCATGGTCGCAGCCGAAACTGCCCCATATCCGCAGCGGCCTGGGCAACTCGTCGTTCACCTAAACTAATAGATTCAGTAATGATGCAGTCAGAATATTGCAGGTCTCAAGGATCTCGATTAGTCCTAAAGATCGAAAAGATGAAAGCTTCCGGCCTGGCTTGCATGCAAGGCAAGAGGAACGGACCAAATGCGTTGACGAAACAAGTTGTCCGACTCACAGTCAAGATGTGCGTAATTTACGGGCATCATGCGCGCCAATGCATTGGAATCGCCCGCCATATGACGCACAGCCTTTAGAGGAAGTCCACTTCAGAGGAACACACTGTTTGAAAGTGACGGGGCCTCCTTTAAAAAGTTGGGTCCTGTCACATTCAACAGTGTTGACGGCGCTGGTCACATCAGTCTATCACTGGTACACAGCTCGATTTGCTGGTGCGACGCTTGGGCAATCTTTGATATCGGCCTAAGGTTGATGTCAGACTTGGCTATGGTGCGGTCGCGACGCGAACCAGCCGAACATCTCGCACCGTGTCGCGCCGGCACGGACGCCTTGCTCCCCGCTAGTCGCATAAGCATCGGGGTTCACCCGGCGAAGGAGCGGCGTCGGTGTCGGCGTGAGGGTAGCTACGGGGACTTACGCCGCGCTCGCTGCCCGCCACTATGCCACGCGGACACCTAATAGGCCTGAGCAGCCCCGACTGGCAGTACGCCATATCCTACTGCGTATTGCAATGCCATAGGACTACGCCGTGATGTTATTGTCCCGATACTAGCTAGCTACGATGAATTTATGGCCCGGCCTACGAGCGTTATACTGACTATGAACACACTAATTATATTACTAAATAGATAGTATGGTGCGGATCAACCGCTACGATTTAAACACTACAAGAAAATATACCATAGATTCATATGATCTTGAAACTACGATGAGAATAAACGACTACAACATAATACGGCTACTACACCTAGACTCACGGGTCGAACCCAGAAGTGCTTCTTACGCGGGGATGACGTGGCTCGGCTCCGATGTTCTTCGACGGGCGTCCATGCCCGGAACCATTCGTTGACGTACGAACACTGGAGCACAAGTGGCGACAACAGACAGCAACGGCCAGCGGCTACACTCGACGGCGGCAGCACGTAGACTGAAGACAGGCGAGGGCGCGTGCACTCTGCGTCCCTGACGTTCTTCGAGAGACTTCGACAGCGCGGGCGCGCCAGGACCCGCGCACACCCGACCAGGCGCGACCCTTTAGGTAGAGTCGTACGGAAGTCACGACACTGGGGGCGGCGCACGACGTAAAGGGGTCCCAGCGGCTACGGAGACCAGAGCCCGTCCTTACCTACTGCGACTACGCAGCTACAATGACATACACGTTACTTAAACGTCGAGTCCCTACGGGGCCTAACTACCTACGCTGGGTTCGAGGGCAATTCTTATTGACGTCCGGGTCAAGTTGTTTTTTCCCTACGATACAATTACTTAAACTACGACACAAAAAATTACAATTAAACACGTTGAATCTATGGCTGGAGTTTGGAGTGAGACGGCGGCTATGAATTGACGAACAGCTTTCTTGACGCGTCGATTCGGACAGCAACTCGGCAGTAGAGTAGTAACGACGTAGACGAAGTGACGTACGAGTTCGGTGTAGATGACTTGACTGCGACGCCAAACGAGTACGGGTGTTTTTCTTAACTACTGTGCGAGTTTTGCCTCACACCTATGGGGGAAATTTTAGTGCGAGGGGGAGATTTTACCTCGCTATGCAAAATACCCACGGGTCAGTTAAGGGGAAGGCAAAAGAGAAATCCCGGGACAAGCAAAAAGAATAGCGGTCTCCCACCGCTCCCCAAGGGGTGCTGCGCTACGCAGCGGTTGCGTTCACGCGTACGTGAACAAATAATTCCTCGCCTACGCGAGTCGACATAACTTCTCGTACTACGGAGTACGCTGAAAATAAGAAATATTAATAAACAATTATACGGACCTACGGCCCGTGTGACAAATAAAATCATTGACTACGAAATAATAAAAACTTGTCGTGTACTACGAAAGTACACTTATCTCTGACTACGAAAAACGACTGTACAACAGCGAAGAAGAGGAGCAGCCTGAAGCTCCTTCTCTCCTTTGCTGATTTTTCAACTTACCTGCCCTAGAAATTCTTACACATACCGCCGCTAGAATGCGGTGTTCGGTCCCAAATGGTTCGCTTGAGCGAGCCATCCTGGGGCGCGAGAGGGAGGTAAGGCTACGCAGATGTTATGCGTATAAGTGACAACTACTCTAATAGAAATAGGAGCCTACATTATAGATGGGATAGTAAATTAACTACGTCATAAACTAGGAAATGAATGAACATAAACTAATTTTGATGTGTAGCGAAAACTATATTTGCAATTAGTAACTACGTTTAATTTACTAGACTACGCTAAACTAAGTAGAAAGTAAACGTAGAAAAGGTTGCGTGTATTCGTCATTGGCGCGACACCATGAAGTGTGCACGGCTCACTCCAATGAGGAATACATGGCGAAAGGAAAAAATTGTCTACGAAACGGCCACCATTATTAAGTGCGCGAACGGCATGCTGCATGATCAGGTAAATAATACAAAATGGAGAATATGTGTGCAGTATGGGAAAGTACGTGGTGAGTGCGCGGGGAAATATTTAGACTACGAAGCGAAGATAGGAAATAAACAATGCATAAATAAGGGTATGCTACGAAAAGGCTAGAAAATCACCACGTCGCTCTAGCGCTGCGGGCAACTAAAAAGGGGGAGGAAACGAACTATGAAAAGGAAAAAAGGAAAACATATACACCATAAAACAAGTAAAAATGAAACGCTGCGGGCTGAAAATGCGCTTACGACGAAAACTACACTGCACACTGAGCTACGAAAAACTTGAAAGAAGGGAGGTACCTGATCAGACCGCATCCCGCGATGTTTGCGCGCAAGCTTTTGTTGAATACATAATACGACGTATATAGATGCCTCTTGAGCGTCGCTGTCTTCGACTTTGGCTGCTAGATCTTTAACCACGTCTAAAAACGCTTGGCGCTTCTCCAAAAGCGTGCGCTGCGCTGCGCGAGCTTGCGCTAAGTATGACTGAATGGTAGCTTGGCGTAGGCCAAGCACCTGCGGCGTTGCGCTACTTTGCGGATCTAAAGGCTGGAGAACAGACGCCGGGATCTTACCTTTTACAGTTTCCCACGCCGTAATTGCTTTAGTTAAATCGATCTTATGAGCACTGAGTTGCGACATTTTGTTCGCTGGCAGGAGGTAGTACTGCCGTACCCAATCTAAAAACTAACTAAAATGAATGTGTGTTGGTCCGTGGGGTAGCTGTTGGCCACCAGCTGCCCTACGGCAACAACAGATAACCTACGACGCAATGCTGGCCAGGCAAATAAACGGAGACTGGCGGCGTATGCAATACGAGAAGATAATGGAGCACAGCAAGAAGAGGTACTAAGTAGATGGGAGTAGAACGTACGCACTATGAACAGCGGCACAGACAATATGCACTAGCGTATAATGCCAACATGAGCCCGTGAATGGGGTGCAGCGTGACTCAAGGAGACCCATAGTACCCTATCAGAGAGCACCGTCGCATACCTAACCCACCTGCGCAGAGTTAACGCCAACTCGACGTATCACGGCTGTCCCCACGGCGGCCTGTGCCACTCAAGTCGACGTGGGTGAGAGAAGGGTCCCACGTGGAGATAGGCTGGGGAGTCCCAATGGCGTGACGCCTGTGAATTGAACTGCACGTTTGAACATAATTTGTATGCCTACGACCATTACCGGGCCGACTAGGCTAGCGGCGAGCGCGAGAGCAGGCTCGATCACTAAGGCCCAACGTGGGTTTCCCACACGTTGAACCCCAGTCTCGATGCACCATGTCGCGCCGGCACGGACGCCTTGCTCCCCGCTAGTCGCATAAGCATCGGGGGTTCACCCGGCGAAGGAGCGGCGTCGGTCCTGCGCGACACTGCCGGATGAGATTCAAGCAATGCTTTCATGGTAATAAAAGTGAAACTGAGGGGAAAAGTTACATATAAGGTCTTAGGAAGAGTATATGAATTAGAACTCTCTCTTTTTCTATATATGTCATTGTTATTCCTGAATTCAAGTTGGCAACCTCCACCTCCCCCCACCCCCCCCATAGCAGTATTCGCCCCAGCATATTGCCTGTTCGTTTAGTGGAATTCGCCTCAAAAGCGTCGCATTCAAAGGGACAAACATCAATTGTTATGAAATGGATTCAGAGTAAGTTTTGAGCTTTAGGGTCGCGTACTACTTTTCTGATGCATTCATACCGTTTCGTTGACCTAGCGGATCCACGGCTTAACATTTCAAATTACACCATGTTGCTTCGATTCTTGCTTTCGAAAATTGATTCAGCTGGATAGATACGTATGCCATTAAAACCTTAAAACCTACACGATGCGCCGTTTGCAGAAAATATGATTATCGGAGTCAATTTCAAGCATTCTTGCGTGAAAACCCTCGGGAATGAAGCTTCAGGACCTTGAACTTCATCGATTCCGCTATTACGCTTCCATATGTTATGATTTCTGAGGGTGGGCCCATTTTAGAGATATTGCAAATTACTTCATTCGTGTGCCGTTTGACGTTTTTTTCTACTATTCTGTTTGTGACGATTTCGTCTACCCCATTACATATATTTGTTGTACTTTTATTTTTAAGAATAATAGAGTATGTAATATACGGCGTGAGGAGCGAATGTGCCCTTGTGCCTAAGGTTTGGATAGTCCAGTAGAGCATGAAATGAGCATTATGTGGTCAGTGGAAAAGAACGTCGAGAAAACCGTACAATACGGAAGGAATTCCGTCCCATCAGATTAAGTAACTTGAGGTTAAATCAGTGAATGCTTTCCCTAGCATGTCTATTTTTTCCCTAGCAGCTTTCCCGAGCACATCTACAATCATTCCGTTACTAGTAAAGCTTGCTCTGAAGCGGTGAAACTCTTCATGACTGCTGCAAACTAAACATAATCACTTTCAAGGTGAGGATCTCCCCATATCTCGCTTCAACTCTTTGTATAGAGAAGTTTGTAGAATTTCTAACTTTTCACTTAACTCGTTGACGACAGGCCTTGTGCGTGTACCTCAGCACCTTTTTGTTTATTTTTTTCACAATCGTCATAACTTCTTCAATAATTCCACTACTGGTAATTGATGCACAGTTTTTCGGATAAGATAATGCATGCACACAGTTTTGAAATATGAAAAATGCCAAATAAACCAAAAAAAACTAGCCAGAATCGGGTGAAATTCTGACGCGCATGCGCGTCATGCTGTCGTCAACGTGTTAATGATGTGTTGCATTGCAGATCAGCCAGCAACTGTCACAAACGGGATCACCAAGGAATGGTGTGCGTACGCACATCAGAGTCACACATCATCATTCTGCCGATTACTGTCCTTTGATGGGCAAGGACTAAATCGGTGGCGACGACGACCCCCTCTTGTTTCGCCTCAGTCCGCCGCTTCATCGAGCGGATCACCTCAGCACTCCGCCGATGGCTGCCTTGTGATAAAGTAGCCTATGCAGGATTGCTTTTCCATAAGCTCTTCCTCTCGATGGAAAGTTCTTGATGAAATGTTTGCGATATATCATAACGTCACTTGCCAATTCATTGCTTCCTTTTCATAGAGAGTTTCTTCAATGTTATCAATGCCGTGTGTGTGCGAGGACAAGGGAAATGCGCTTCCCGCTGCCCTCTGTTCAATTGTTCAACAAATTCACTCGATCTCAGTGCGATCTTTGTCCTTTCGTTCGTTCAATGTTACATGGGTATTTTTTCAGTTGAGTGTTATTGCAAGCATAAATGTGTTCTAATTGGATCGTAGATGGAAAAATGAGGGTGAAAAATGAAA
>MU899609.1:0-15714 GCA_036418205.1 Ostertagia ostertagi | reverse complement strand
TCGGGTCGTAAGGCTTTCGTACGAATCGATGTTTATGGCCAAGTGCGTGTTGACGAGGACACCCACACCGCCAACGCCTCTGCTGTCGCATGTTCCAAGGAACAGTTCTTCTCCAGTATCGAAAACGGCGTGTAGCGGGCGGTGCCTTCTCGTCTCGGTCAGTCCGATGACGTCGTACTTGATCTTCCTGGCCTGCATCATCAGATCTTCGATGTGAGCTTCGGATGCAAGCGTTCGTGCGTTGAAAGTACAGATCGCCATCTTAGTCCTTCTTCGTTTAGGCAGCCTATCCGGGCCCTGAGATTTGAGGCCCATTTATCTTGCTGTTTTCGGCATATTGAAGGCACACGAGTAGCTTGCCAGGCTCTGTCGTGTGGGCTAGGATAGACCTCCAGGTAGTTAGCCACGCTATCCTGGAGCGGAACAAGGGGCTTAGTTTTTGGAGGCGGCCCCGAATCGCCTCCCATGTACTTCCCAGTCACTTGAATGCAAGCTTTTGGCTGTGCCGACATGCAGGATACCAACCGCACACACACAGAGCGCACCACACACGCAAGCATGCATGGATACGCCTGAGTGGAGACAGCTGGTATGAATCAACACAGCACTACAGAAACAGGGAGTCCATCCCCTGAATCCACCTGCGTCTCAGGGCAAGTACATGGTGGCTTTTGGTCCGCGATTACCTCCTCACATCCCTTCAGATTCGAGGACTCACTTGAAAGATAAAATATCCCTTGGAAAACGTGCGAATTTCGGATTCTTTAACTTGTGTGGTGATAAAACACTGAAGTAACTAAGAATTGCTAAGCGGACACCTCTGAATCACGAAGATTTTGTGTGGGCGGAATCAATTGTTATTGGAAATCCTCTGGCCTGGCATCGACTCGATCCTTGATGTTTGTCCTCCGACGATGATCCTACTGCATCAATCCGGCCCGATCTCTTCCTCCCAGCGGGCCAATACGACCCCCCCCCTGTGACGTGTCGAGGATTCCTCAACGCACGCTTGATGCTCCTGAGCCAATAAAATTTTGAAGGGAAAATGTAATGGGTTCATCCGATGGCATGGGGACAAACGGATATTGCAAAATGGTGACCGATTCATGTCAGTACTGTGCAATCAATGATGACATGAACTTTCAAGGTCGGTCTTCCGACCATGGACGGTAGTGAACTAGCCAAACTTGCACGTTAACGGAGCAGTTTTAATGAGCACGTAACGTGGAGGTGCAAGTTTTCCGATGATGGTGGAAATCGCTTCTATGGCACCTAGGAGACCTATTATGAAACTCTGAAAAAAGCTTCCCAGGTGAGCTGCAGCTCCCTGGCAGGGTGGTTCCTTGTTACGCGCAGCCGTAAAACGCGCAGGAAGGGCTCGCTGACAGAAACCAGCACAAGTGTTTGAAATGGAAAGAGAGGTTCCTTGCATTGATTCATCGTTTTGCGCCTGTGGTCTACGTTGAAGTTGGATCAGTCGCGGCATCAATACCACGACAAAGGTTTGCAACCTTTATAGGCTCTTCCCTTTTCTTTACCGCCGATAACGAAGGACTCCTGCAGTGGATGCCGCTCATGGAACGGTGCACCGAAAGCTTGAACCCGTGTGACGCAAGGTTTGCAGGCAACGTGGGGCTCACCACTTCCACTATGGCAAATTACCAATGGCTCAATACGTTCCACGCTGCCGCTGGCAAGGTTGCTGGATCTACACCGCTTGGAGTCTAAGATTTGCAAACAACATCCGTTGCTTACCTGTTGTCAAGACCTCTTCCGATGCTGTGATCGAGTGATCCCTGGTGCACTGGCAAAAACCCGGCTTTGAGTCCTGTCATCCAGGGTTCAAGTCCGAGAGTGGCGCAAGTTTTGCAGATAGTGTGGCGAGGCTGGCGGTTTCAAGAAGGTAATGTCCATGTTTCCATAATCCTTGTTCGTCGTCAATGGGTGAAAATCACAGGCAAGAAAGTCGAGTTCGTGCTCCTTTTTTGCATATTTTGTATTTTTTGTACGTAAGATTACTACTTAGCAACAAGAGCAGTTGGTCTCTAGAAGGAAACTGAGCGCAGCTGCGCGGTGGATTTGGTGGGACTTCTCAGCTAAGCTTCGAAATCCAGAGCTGTGCCTTTTTCGAATACACGTGGTTTCGGTTGCGTGGAGCGAACGTACTCTATTGAATATTGGATGTGATAGTTGGAGTTTTCTGACGAGCTTCAGGCGTTGATCAAATGAGACCTGGGTTGCTACAAGGCCGAAGCTGAGAGAAATTCTCATGGCTTGATTCGAGATTTGCTAACCATGCGGCCAACACGTTTTGTATTTAGACAGTTTTTCAGCCCCTTCTGATCAATCTAGCCACTGGTTCTTCCGCAAATCGTTAGCATAGAACAACCACTTCTCATCAGCAGTAGCGCCGTTGTTCAGCCACCGCCACCACATGGAATAGGACGAAGATGTTGACAGAACTCGTGTTGCACTCTTGTGATTACTGGTCAATTCATGGGGATTTCTTTGTCCAAGCCTCTATAATTTTCCAGAAGGAGTGCAGACCTCTATCAAGTCGTGTACCTGAAATATCTGTGTGGCGGTCACATAGCAAAATAACTCGTGCGGTTGCCTTTAATGGGAGAGCACAGCAGGTTCAAATCGGACACCGATTGCCTTCCCCGATCAGGATTTTCTTCAGGCTGTACTCTTCAGAGAGAAGCAGGTTCCACCACTGTGATACCGCATAGAGAACGACGATAAAGAGGTGTATCACAAAGCAAATGTAACTCCTGGGTTCGACCGATTTGTGGCTCACATCAGTGGAGGCCCATAAACAAAGTGTGAAAAACATGGCTCTCTTCGTTTTCGATTTTTAGTTCGAAGAAAGCAGCTAAGGTGGGCATGGTTCTGGTATAGGTTACTCCACGAAGTGGGCTTTTCGTAGCCTACTTGCTCATATTTCAGAAATCGCTAAATGTAGTTTTGGCATGAGGTGCAAAACAACAGGCACGAACTTATGGGACAATTTAAATATCATGGGGGAGACACTCAATCCACCGATTGTTGGCGTAGATAGAATGCCGTATTCCGTGACACCCCCAATCCACGGGGAGTGTACAAGCGAGCTGGAATGAATTCAATTCCGCAAGCATTTTCGAGAGACAAACTAGTTAGGATCTCAGAAATCATGAGTAACGCAGTACTTAGGAAGAGTCTCTGATCGTCAGCATAAAGGTATCCACGAGACCTCAAATACTGGTGGCATGCGAGGACTGGCGTAATGGCAAAG
This sequence comes from Ostertagia ostertagi, assembly GCA_036418205.1. Taxonomy (NCBI): domain Eukaryota; kingdom Metazoa; phylum Nematoda; class Chromadorea; order Rhabditida; family Trichostrongylidae; genus Ostertagia; species Ostertagia ostertagi. The sequence continues at coordinate 12,440 of MU899609.1, read as the reverse complement.
AGTTCCACTTACTACCCTCACGATGTTCAGAAAGTGATTGAGCCTAACCCCCTTCTCGATGGTTGGTACCAAATTGTTCGTAGGATCTTCATACCGTCTTGTAATCTTGTATTTCATACTGTCAGGCCTGCAAGATATTGCACAGAATTGATCATCGCATATACAGTAGCGGTCAAAAGTTTGGAAACTTTTTTATTTTTGATCTAGTGTAGCCAATAGACAATGAAATTGTCCCGAATTCACATATTATATACAGAATCAAGTGTAGATTACGATGAGCAACATAATTTTTCGAAAACGAGATTCGCTTTGAAAAATACGAATTTTTATAAGAAATGGCGCGTCAAAAGTTTGGAAACTTCCAATTCCAAAGCGAATTCGGCAAAATAGCTTCTCGAATCTACATGATGAATTAGTAATTCGATGAGTAGCTGTGAATTCATACGTCGGTGTCGTTTTTATTGACATGGAGTTGACTGTAAAATAATTTTAGGACTTTTAAGTCGAACCCTGCACACTGTAAACTAAATCGCATTGTTTGGTGGGATTCTTAACTGGAATGTGGGTTGAGCGACATGCCAGTTCTTCCGTGGGATGTAGAACTCAATTAGACTTTAGATCTTGACTTGGTCGCTTCATAACAGCTTCTTTTTCTGGGTTTAGGAAGGCGGCAGTGAGGAGGTAGGCCATGCATTGGGTCATTTCCGCGATAAAAACCCATCTTTTCCGGATAGTTCTGACTATCGAAGGGAAGCGTTGTATTCTAGAGACTATCCTTGTATTTAGCCCAACCACACATTTCGCTGGATACTAAGAACTGGGGAATCGCCGAATGGTCGGACACATCTTCATCCATGACAGTACTTCCACTATTTCTGGCTGTTGGAGTCTGGTAGCTAGAATTAGGTTTCCTGTTGATAGAACACTTCACAGGACCTACAACATCATCTTTAGTTAGAAAGAAATCCCCTCGTCGCTGAGGACAAACTTTTACCTCTCGCCTTCGGTCCATGCACAGGCCGTTTAGATGAACGGACCCAGTTGGCCATCCTGTTCCCTTGCTCTTGAAGGCCAGCAATGGTTCTTGTTGGTACTATATCATCCGAAATATTCACCATGTCGCGGCCGGATGCTGGCTGCACTTTGACTTTGATATGATTAGGGAAAAACCGAGAAAAAGTCGTCCTTAGTTGGGTGATATCGGGGGTACGGGACGTGTCAACCACCCTTCGAAGTATTGAGAAGGTCAATTTTCTCGTTAGGATATTTTTTGTGAATGATCAATCTTCTTATGCTTACTCGACTCCAAAAACGTTAAAAACATTCGATAATACTGCTTTCAAAGAGACTGAACTATTAAGAAACAATTTTTAATTTCGTATTCCGGATTGTAGGGTTTAAAAAAACCTCCCATGGAAAAACTGCTTCCTTTGCATATGAATTCATTTTGAAATTACACATTACTCAATGGTTGAACTAAAATTAACAGAAACAAGTGAACATTGAAGAGTAGGAATCATAATGATGAGGGAAACAAAAAGTTTCCAAACTTTTGACGCGCCATTTCTTGAAAAAAAATCTTATTTCTCAAATATGATTATAGATTTTTGGAAATTATTCTCCCCATCGTATTCTGGACTTGATTTTGTATGTAATATCTAAATTTGGGCAATTTCGTTGTGTGTCGGCCGCGCTAGATCAAAAATAAAAAAGTTTCCAAACTTTCGGCTAACTCAGCAATGCTGGTAAGGATGCTGGAGTAGCATACTACAGTGCCTTGTGCCCCAACCCAGTGGCCGATCAAGGACAAAAGCGTTATTTTTATTCTCTAGAACCGGTATGAGTGTAAGTAATCCATAAACTAATTTTTATGATCATTGTAAACCCGCAGCAACCTATAGAATCGAATCGATTGTAACGTCGACGGTGTAGAAAATAGAGAACGAACTATTATATTCAAGACTTCTAATACTGAAATAGTACAAAATAAATGCTGAACACTGATCAAAACAAAAAATTAATCCGAAATCACCGAATTCAAGCTTCCAAAAGCATCGAGAAATTATACAAGTGTGCCAAGCTATTCTATTTTCTTGGCTTGATGTGAATCTCTAATCATAGGACTGGTAACCAGGATGAAAATCGTCAAGGACGTGGTCACATCAGTATGCCCCCTCCCCTGAAATCGGAATCTTGATACGACCCCTAGTTGGAATTCTAATAAAAAACGTTTTGGTACGTTCATCATATCACGCAATAACACAAAGAAAGTACTAAATTGAATTGAATGCGTAGGACATTACAGAAAACATTTACCTATTTACACTCAACACGACCCTCTTCGTTGGTCTTCTGTACAATAAGAACGCTCACCGGCAAGTTTTCACCAGTGCACTGTGAGGATCATTCCCGCGCACAGATTTGTGTATGAGTCACGCGAAAGGTAAACGCATTATCACTTTTCATTTCAGCTTTTTCTTCAGTTTCAAAGCTTTTTCGCAGTTATTGGGAGTCAGAGAGAACTATTCTTCCTTTACTTCCTTCCTTGATTCGACGGCATTGGTAATTTTACATTCCCGGAAGTACAAGAAAATACCAGTGTCAATAAAGACAAGCCTTGCACTATGTTTTGATTCTAACCACCATTCTGCAAAAGTTGTTTCTGAAATAGGTTACTGTCGCTGAGGAGAAAAAGTATTCTCTCTTACTTATTAGAGATTCATATAAATAATTAGTAATTTTCCAACCATGGCTTAAACGCTTCCATCTCCCGTTATAATATCGCATAAATATCCGCGAGACTACTCGACTTCTTGCTTGCAGGCATTGCCGCCATGCGTGACTACAATTCTGTATTCTCAGTTGTAGTTTGTTTATGTTATTAAAGCTACCACACGTTGGCGGACATTGGTCAAGGAGGCGTGAACCTTGAGAGGACGACACGTCTCTATGACAGATCATTAACACTTTGGAGACGCGACGCGTGTGTTACGTTCCGCTCGTGGCTCGCCGATGAATACCTTTAACCGCATAAGCGGAGACTGGTGCGCGCCACTTTGTGGGCGCAGCTGATTATTTCTTTTGTTTTGTTAGGATTTCTAAACAATGCTTAACACTTTGAGACACGCGCGCGTGTTTTACGTTCCGCGGCCGCGCGGGACTTCGGTGAAATTTTTAGGGATCTTATCTAGCAAATTCAAAAGAAGAACCCACTGTATAATGCAGAAGAAGATCATATCGGATAAAATGGAAAAGAAAATGAATGAAAAACCTCAATATTGTTATACGAAATGCGAGCTGAAAGGTCCTATTGCGGTCGGAGGTCTGCAGCCCACATATGGGCTGCGTGGGCTCCAAGGTGTTAAAGTTAAACTATTATTTCGAGGGAACGAATCGCCTCGAAATCGGTACGGATCCGCCCTCGCTACGGAATGACTTAGGAAGGAGGAGTTGAGACAATCGGCTTGTTGTAGAAGTATTTCGTGACTCAACATTAGCTAGTACTCAACATATCAGGTCGTAAAGAAAGTTTCTGGCGCTTTTTGGTAGTTTCATTATGAACGTTTCTTTTTGTTTCAAAGTCCATGAACCTGGCAACTATGATAACGTTTTGGAGGAATATTTCTTGTTTTACCCAAACAGCTGAATGCGTCAGCTTTGTTGTCTTTTGTCACTTGGTATAAACTTTCGAAGCATTAAAAATATCGCCATAACTTGAAGAGCAAGTTGGCGTGATTTCTTTCTGTCTCAAAACAAGTGTGTAAGGAGAGGAAGCAAATCATGATGTTGTAGATGCTCTTTGCTGATATTCGCAACAAATGTGGTGTGAAGCAATTGTTTCGGAAAACCTTTTGTAACGATAGTGGGAACCGGATTAGGGTGGTGGTTGTATATTGAGCAATACTAACGATTAGCCGGAAGTTCTTGTTGAAGCTCATTTGCACGGTATATTACGAAGATTCCTCCTGAAGTGACTGCACTCAATTTTGATTCTTTCTTATACGGGAAGAGCTGGAAACTCCTAAAAAAAATTAATTAGGGCTTGCCGCGTCAACTCACAATTTTGATGGGTCGTCCCCCAGTTTCTAGCTTTTATGCTGAAAATCGACCTGTTTTTTCTACTCCTTCGCTAACATATGATAAAAACCAGATTCTGTGCATATCACACCGAACCTTTGCTTGAAATGGATCTGGCCAGCGATCTAGACTCCGCAAACCTTCGCAAAACTGACAACTTCACCGAACAGGGTTGAGGTGACTTCCATACGGGCCGATGTCATAGTTTGCGAATCGAGCGATTCGCTAGCGAATCGCTCGATCCGAGCGTTGCGCCAGCGAATCGAACTTTGCGCCAGCGAGTCGAACGATGTACCAGCGAGTCGAACTAGGTACCAGCGACTCAATAGTGGCGGGACCCAACTTTCAAAGGAAGCCCGCCACATTCAAACAGTGTCACGTGACAGTGGACGCTGTTTGAAAGTGGCGGGAGTTGACAGTGGGCACTGTTTGAAAGTGGCGGGCTTCCTTTGAAAGTTGGGTCCCGCCACTATTGAGTCGCTGGTACCTAGTTCGACTCGCTGGTACATCGTTCGACTCGCTGGCGCAAAGTTCGATTCGCTGGTGCAACGTTCGATTCGCTGGCGCAACGCTCGATTCGCAAACTATGACATCGGCCATAAAGTCAGCTGCTGTTCTGCTCTTCCGAACAAAGTGAACTGTCACGTGGAAGGAAGTACTCTTGATAAACTGTGATCTCTTGATGTCGAACTACTCCTAGAACTTTAGCACATTTGCTCAACATTCCTCGTTATGAAGGCTGCGGCTCATCCCTAACAGGTGGCTCAGACACACATCGCATACGCAACCCTGCAAGTTGAAACCAGACTTAGTGTCAGTGGCTCGTAGTCTTAATCTTAAATGATACAACATCCTTACATGAGTTGGACCCTGCCTATAACCCATCACTTTATCGGTGACCTGGATGATTTCTCCAGAGAGTTATGCTCCAAAACCCAGCATGATGCTGAAACGACCATCGCTGGGTCCATCGTACTGGTTGAGCTCCGCAGTGTTCATGAATTAAAACTGATTCAGGCTAGATTCTAATCATTTTTTTTTTTTAGTTCTGATTGGCAGAGGTTGGTGAATTCTAACAGTGCTTCAATCAAAAATGTGAATGAGCCGAGACGCATGCGGATGAAAAGCAAAGTCGAAAAGCGCAAGAACTTTCCTCACGCCCTAATATGCTGTAGTGTTTGTGTGGCCTGGCAGTGCTTTCTGCTGCGTGCTGAATTCGGTGACCACTCAAAATCTGCTTTTGCAAAACTCAGTGAAAGCTTCTTTATATTGCAGTGCGATGCCACAAAATCCTGAATCTTGCTTCACCCAGAAGCCAGTCGATTTCTTCCAGCGAGCGAGTTGGCCAAAGTAGCAGGCAGCATTTCATGACATCGCTGCCTTTTCCAAAAAATGCAGTTGCAGCCATAACGGTGTCCATTGGCGTGTAAGAATCGTAACGACCTGAACATAGAATTCGAAGCAGAATATATTCATGATCGTGCTAGAACATAATGTAAATTAAGCTGTATAATTTACTACATATTTTACTCACAGCAAGCAAAGGATCCCAGATTCATTCCTGGGCCATCAAGAAGAGTATTCGCCGGCTAGATGTACATATCGTTCAAACGCTGTTATCGAATCTACCCTTCTAGATGTGCTAAATGGTTTTTGAACGTGGTTATAAACAAAAGAGCGCACCGGTTTTGATTAGGAATCTCAGTTAGGAAGTGACAAAATCGGTTCTTCGGTGTGTTCACAGTTTTTTCCTCGACAATACGGCTGCGAATAGTCAATAAAACCGCTCTAGCTGTAACACGGAAAAAGGAAGACAGTAGGCACCATGAAAGATTGATCTTATGACATCTTGCTGTGAGTACAAATTACTACTGTTGCGCTCTTTCACTCCATAATTCTGTTGATAAGAACCATTTAGGCTAAATGGAATTGGGATTGGTTGTAGCAGATTCGTTCTTCGCCATTGTGGTGACGTTGGTGATCCTTTCCTTGCTCTCAGTACGAAAGAATCCGAGTTGTTCCAGCCTTCCCTTAGAAGAAAGATCAGTTCTGACCTGAGAACATTTCTCAATCTTTGGGATTCAAACTCAAACCAGAAGTTTCTTGGTTTGCAAAATTTCCATGGCTGAGGGCCTGGAGGTAAGAGAAAAGCTCACCAGCGACACAGTTGCGAGTGTGCGTTGGTAACAATAACAATGACGTCATGGTTGAGGCAAACTCAACGAGAGGACGAGTAGTGACCAGCGTCGCTGGGGCTCAGCTCGAATAAAGGTGGGCGTGTTGCAGACCAACCCTCGTTCAATAGTAGTGCCAAGAACGAAATGTGCGCGTTACGTATAGAGAGTTTCGTCGCAAAAGGAAATGGTTTTTTTAGTGTGGAGGGAATAAACGTCAACATGTCTGAACCATTAAATGTAATGCACAATGAGGTTAGAATTTCTTCCAATATGCCCCTCTTTGGTTTCGATCCTGCTCATCGCTACTTGAAGCATCGAAGTATTGGCAGTAGCGCTGTCGCTCGCACCTGACCTTGCCACGGCTACGATGCCAAATGTACTTGCGAGGTGCAGTGAATAGTGGAGGGAACGATATGACCACAAAAATTTATCTTCTGCATAGAGTGCCTCGATGCAAATCATTGACAGCTATTAATTGAAATGAGGTTCAAACTTCAGATGAGGTTTGTCGGAGGTTCGGCTAATTACCCGCGGTTATAACTTCGCTGCTTTCAACTCTATCATGCCTCTAGCTACCTTTGCAGCACCATGTGGAATGCCGAATAGTGTTTTCAGTATGATTTACATAGCCGTTAGACGTGCTATCATCAATGCTAAATAATACATTACATACATACATACATACATACATACATACATACATACATACATACATACATACATACATACATACATACATACATACATACATACATACATACATACATACATACATACATACATACATACATACATACATACATACATACATACATACATACATACATACAATACATATATGGTACTAATCTAATGCTTTCTGAATGTCTGTGACCTCTTCTGTCTTGCGACAATTATTCATCTCAAAGACTTACCCAACGAATACTTGAATGAACGCACGAGCATAGCTGCTTTTCCTTCTTTGTGGTCATGGTTCTTGAACTTCCTCAAAAACTATTGATCTCAAAAAATATAAGAATAATCACGCTAACGTACTCTCCAACTTTGACTTTGCGACCGCCTCCCAGTTAAGTCAGCGTGTGGGGCATGCCTCGAAGAAACTTCCTCCGAGATAGTATTTGTTCGCATCCTCTACAAAGGGTATTTTACCTATCCAGCCACTTATAAGCATGAGTTCAGTCCTGTGTTAAAATTTAGGCTCTATACCACAAGGATAAGAAGACCGGACTAGGAAGCAATCAATATTCTCAAGATGTGCTCCGAATTTCCCAAGAGGAACCGCAATTGTACATAACTATATGGTTATCCGAGAGGTAATTTCGTTTTTTTTTTCCTGATGGAGATCTCCCCTCCAAATTTGCTTTTTTACACAACAGCAATTGAACTCAGCTCGTCGAGATCTATAAGAATCCGTCCTAAAGTTTCTAGCGGCACTACACTGGATTGCGCCATGCACTCGATTTTCATCTCAAAAAGTAGTTGCTCGCATGTGATGTGTATATAATCCGCTTATGCGGGCTGACCGCTACACACAAAGAAGGGCCTCAAAACTTACCCCAGAATGCGCCACGTACTCAATCTCATCCACTACATTGTGAGATTAGATGAATGTTATTTTCCGAATTCTTAGATCTTCATTTCGTTTTAAGCGCTTACTGGCTTTACGTGTTCCCTCTGCTCTCAATATCCCATCCTCTGTATATCAAGTGGAATCTTTGAACAGTTCTCAGCAGGCATAGTGGGCCTATTATGTGACATTTTCCATTTTCAGAGGAGATGTTTTGCAGAAAGCTGTGAAGATAGCGAACAATTTCCTTCACTGTCGTAGACTACGGTCACTTGTCTGTAAGGATTATATGGAAACTTGGTCGCAGGTGAGCGTTTCTTTCCGTGGTGTGACCCCCCAAACATCACCCCTTATCATGCCTTTGCCCCCTATTACGTGACAAGTCCCATTTTTAGAGGAATGTTTTGTAGAAGCGTGTAAAGATCGAGCAGCGTTCCAGTCTCATCGAAGGATACACCACAATGGATGACGCAGTTTCTAGCGGCGATCCAGCAGCAGAACTAACAACTTCAGCAACAGGACCAGCAGCTCCAGCAACAAATGCAACAGCAGAACCAGCACATCAACGAGCTTCTGGCAACTCTTGTTGAACAAAAGGTGGGATTTTCACAATCACCTACTAAAGTTCCGTCACCTGATGCATATGGTGATCTTATGCGAGATCTACCATACTTCAGTTATGATGATGATGATGATTCAACTTTCAATTCATGGTTCAAACGTTACGGACCGGTCATAGACGATAGAGGAAGCTCACTCTCGGACGACAGAAAGCGAAACCTCATCATCGACAAGCTGGACAAGGGTACGTATAAGACGTATTCAGAACACGTGCTGCCACTGAAGCCGCTAGACGTTGATCTACCCACAACAATCGAAACGCTGACGAAGTTATTCGGACCGAAGAAAACCCTCATCCGCCGACGATTCGAGTTCCTGCAGTCATCCTGTCCCCCAATATGCGGAAGCGACCTTCGTTTGCTGAACAAATGAATCGTCTTACGAAGAATCCGACCCTCCACCCCTCCTCGACGACTTCATCAGCGAAATGCGAAACGTTCGTCACTCTGCGGTCAGACAACCGAACAATGGAAACCAAAGAGATCAATGCGTCAAAAGGCATGTAGTTTTAAAGACACTCTAATTCTTAACGAGAAGGAAGCTAGTAGACTAGTCAAGTCGAAAGAAGGCTTCTCAGAAGACACAAGACAAGAGCTCATCTTCACGGCAACGTATATATTGAAATGGACACCCCGCTCGTCTACAGCTCGACACTGGCGCAGATATCACAATGATCTCTCGCAAAACATGGAACAAAATTGGGTCTCCTGCCCTGAGTCCAGGCATCACAACAGGGAAAACCGCTGATGGTTCACCAATGAATATCCAAAGGATGCCTCGTCAGCTCAAGGAACAGTATAACTGTCGACAAGCAGCTGTAGCACTCGACAACCACCGCCACGAGCTTGTTGCTTACTTGAGGTCACGATTCGCAAATGTATTCGCTCCAGGACTTGGACGCTGTACTAAAACAAAAGCAAAACTATTCCTGAAGCCGGACGCCCAACCAGTTTACCGTCAGAAGCGACCCGTACCGTTCGCCTCTCAGCCAGCCGTCAATGCTGAAATCGATCGTCTACTTCAAGAAGGAGTCCTCACAGCCGTCGATCACTCAAAACTGGGCAGCACCGATTGTAGTCGTGAAGAAAAGCAATGGCAGTATTCGACTATGTGCGGATTTTTCTACTGGATTGAATGACGCACTGTCACTCCATCAACACCCATTGCCAACAACAGAAGATGTCTTCACAAAACTCAACGGTGGCCAGCTATTTTCACAGATCGACCTGGCGGATGCCTATCTACAAATAGAAGTGGAAGAAGATTCGAAGGAGCTACTCACTATCAACACGCACCGTGGTCTATTTCGCTACAACCGCCTGCCGTTTGGAGTGAAGTCAGCTCCAGGTATATTCCAACAAATTATTGATGCTATGATAACAGGACTCGACGGAGTAGCAGCTTACCTCGACGACATTATTGTAACTGGACGAACTTCAATGAACATCGTCATAATTTGGAAGCTCTACTACGCCGAATTGAGCAGTATGGTTTTCGTGTGCGTGAAGAAAAATGTCACTTCATGATGCCGGAAATCCGATATCTCGGAAACATCATCGACGCAAATGGTCGACGCCCGGATCCGACAAGATTCAAGCCATAACTAAAATGCCACTCAAGAGCGCGAACGAAACATCGCCAACTTCGTTCGCTTTCTGGGAATGCTAAATTACTACAAAAGGTTTCATCCCCGTGAATTGCGTCCCCACTTCGTGGCTGCCTCTGCCAACGCACTACTAAAAGAAGAATGTGGCCGTTCAAGTGGTCCCAGGATTGCCAGAATGCTTTCGAAAAAGCCAAAGAATATCCTGGCCTCTCCGCTTTTGCTTACCCACTACGACCCAAAGTTGGATCTCATTGTCGCAGCCGACGCTTCCGACTACGGCATTGGAGCCGTAATCCTGCACCGCTTCGCAGATGGTTCAGAGAAGGCAATCAGCCACGCCAGCCGAAGCCTCACGGAAACAGAGAAGAAATATGGTCAAATCGAGAAAGAAGGACTTGCCCTAGTCTACGCAGTATACGCAAGTTTCATCGATATTTGCTTGGACGCAAATTGTTTACCCACATGGTGCTGCTTACACCAATCAAATTTTACCCATATTACTCTTACAGACCATAAAGCCACTAGTCTCTATTTTTGGAAGCAAGAAAGGCCTGCCAGCTTATACCGCAAATCGCCTCCTACGTTGGTCATTGATACTTCGCGGATACGACTTCAAGATTGAGTACAGGAAGACCACGGACTTCGGACAAGCCGATGCCCTTTTTCACGTCTAATCGCTGACCAAACGGAGCAAGCTGAAGACATCGTCATTGCGAACGCTTCAAATGATGCCGACTACGAATGTAAGGCTGTAGAAGCGCAGGTTCCTATTGACATGAAGCAGGTAGCAGAAGAGACTCTCAATGATGAAACTCTGAAGGAAGTAATCAACTATGTTCGAGAAGACAAAATGGCCAAAGAAGCCTGAACCGATTAAGTGTTACTTGGCACTTTCGCCAGTCTCTATTCGGCTCGGCGAAGATCGATCGTCGTTCTTCGTACCAAGAATGACCAAGAATCATCATCCCGTCAAAATTTCCATGATCGCGTACTAGCACTACTACACGATGGACATCCTGGTATGTCAAGAATGAAGAGTCTTGCTCGCTGTTATGTCTATTGGACAAACATTACCAAGATATCGAAAACTTCGTGCGAAACTGCTCAACTGTCAAGAAGTTGCCAAGGCACCTGTCAAAACAGAACTGTTCTCATGGCCGAAAGAAGAGAAACCATGGTCACGTATCCATGTGGATTTTGCAGGACCGGTGGATGGAAATATGTTTCTCATTGTTGTGGATGCTTACTGGAAATGGCCAGAAGCCATTGAGATGTCTTCAACCACTATACGACAACTCAACAGATTATTCGCCACAGTTCGGATTTCCAGAAACCTCTAGTCTCAGACAATGGAAGCCAATTCACTTCGTTGGAGTTCACAGAATTCTGCAAGAAAAATGGCATTCACCCACATATTCGCTCTCCACCCTACCACCCACAGTCGAACGGACAAGTTGAAAGATTCGTTGATACATTCAAGCGTGGATTGGAGAAGCTGAAGAGTTCTGAAGGGATAGCAGAAGCTGTGCAGAAGTTCTTGATGACCTACCGCATCACTCCCTGTGAATCCTGCCCTCCAAAAGGAGCTGTCACCGGCTGAGAATTTTCTGGGACATCAAATCCGAACGCCGCTCACACAGCTCACAATACCTCGACACAAAAATGGAGACGAAACAGGAACATGGAAAAACAATTCAACAGACACCATGGCGCCCGTGCAAAATCGTTTGAGCCCGACGATACTGTTTGGGATAAAGAACTTCAAAGGAGGCAGAAGCAAATGGATACCCGGAAAAGTTCTCTTACGTCACGGACACACACTGTATGATGTCCTTGTGGATGGAACAGTAGAGAGACGCCACGCAAATCAAATGCGTCTTCGCATATCTAGCCAACCCGACTGCAGATCAAGCCTATGAAGAAGTCCTACTTGTAGACAAATGAATCCTATTGATCAGATGAATGTAGTCGTGTATTGTTTTCACTCCCACCATTACATCTTAGGGGGGAGGTGTTGTAGATGGCCGGTTATTCTTCATAGGACAGTTACCATAGACTTGGCCAGTGATAAACTGTCATTGTGTTTACACTAGATTTGTTATTGAGTGATAGGTCGGCTATGGCCTATAAAAGCCTCAGTAGTTGGTGTGTCTCTAATTGTTCGTCCGTGCTCAATAAAGCACTTGGTGCAGAGCTGTTACACCTTCGTACCAGGCTTCATTGATTGCACGAGCAGATGAAGAAGCATTCAGTTTCGAGATCATTGCATTCATGTAGTATGAGCAATCTTTTTTGCTTGCATATAAGTTCCAGAGTGAAACAAATGCAAAAGTGTTGTACATCAGAATTTACAAGAGATTGTGCGCTTTGGACTCGATCATAATCGTTGAAA
>MU899601.1:0-12543 GCA_036418205.1 Ostertagia ostertagi | reverse complement strand
ATAATCTGTGTAGTACTAGAATTTGGTAAGTCTTGTGGAGGAAATAAACAAAGAAGAGGTGTTGTCATAGTACGCCATTTCTAGTGACTAGTTTGACGTTTTTTGCTCCGTTTCTCGTTTGCTCGTTTGACAGGACTCGTCATTAATGATCATTCTTTGACTTTTTCACTTTTATACTTTTTAAACGAGTTTTTTTGTGGACGATGGGGTAGCAGGGCTTTTTTATGAGCAGTTTTGGTGGAGAATTAAACAACTTTTTCATAGTTCGGCTTTTAAAGAGGGTTGTTTCATGGACTTCGGCCTTCGGCAGAGAGGGAGGGGGGGGGTCGTATTTCCGAATTTTCCTCGACGCCTCGCTTGACCCTGGCGTAGCTTGGCTAATAACGTGTGGACAAAGTGGCGCTAGAGAAGGTGCACTGGTTGCTGAGCAGTACTTGAATATCCCTCCTCCCCACAAGGGTTCCAAAAACAAGTATAGTCGGTGACGAGCCGTGTTACCAGAAGCGGGTCACCTGGAGCAACCCAACTAGAGCATGGCACCTAACGCATTGCGGTCTCGTCCATACATCCACTGTCTCAGCCGCTGTCCCTCCGCGAGGTAAGCTGTTTTCACAAAGAGGTCCCGTATTCCGCTTTCTTGACGAAATCTGCTCTTTTCGCCATTGACGTAACCATTGAGCACCCCTACGTCCCCTCCAAACCCCTCCAGAACCTAACGCTATCGCTGCCTTTAATCAATTTCACTTCTTTTCAAGAAAAATGGACAACATTAATGGGATATGCCAATCTAGGACATGGATGGTAGGAGGTACCAGACAAAGAACTTAGAGAATATCTATATGAACGGTTTGATTAATCATGAGAGGTCTGAACTTTCTAATTTACTTGAATCTACAAAGAAATGGTGCTGTACGCTTCAACTCACCTATACGATGATGCACTTCGCCATCCTCGTTTCTTTGATTTATCCGTATATGCGCAAGGCCACGCTCAACCCATGCTTTCTTCTCTTTATCAAACGAGTGCAACTTGCAAGCAGTCTAAAAAGAAACGAAGTGAAAAAAGAACATGGCCCATAAGGAAATAAAAGCGTTATCAGTCGCTGTTCACGACCTTATAAAATGAGTGTTAGTAACAAATCGTGCAATTTCAGAAGACAAATTTTTTGGAAGGTTTACTACTGATAGCTGCTTTGAATTCATTAGAGGAAACAGATAGAGTAAAGGGACCAGCGGGGTATTTGCAAATGGAAAATTCCACAAAAAATTGTACTTGTAAAGAATACATGCCAGCGTAGTGAGTGAAAATGATGCCTTTGCTTTTCGCAAAAAAAAAACGAATAGAACTTCTGACCTGAAATATATTGACGTCGTTTTCTTCACCCGTTGTGACTGTGACTATGCTCGTGCTTGGCTTCTCGTGTTCCTTCTTCTTCTCCGCGGCCTCCTTAGCTTCAGCTATGAAATCGTGTTGTTCCTGCTGAAGAAAGTACACAGTATATCGGTCATACCGGCAATACGGAGATATACAACGGCACTGCGGAGATCACTAAAGAACATACCGGTTTATCCTGTTGAGCGGCACTCTTGAACAACTCCAGACCGAAGCTCTTTCGCTGCTGTTTGTGGGGCGCGGACACAATGCATGGGTTTGAGGATCGTGCTCTTCTTGGGGTGCGGCGCCTTGCGTGGGTGGGTGGGGGGTGTGGGGGTGGGGGGGCGGGGGGGGGGGGGGGGGGGGGGGGGGGGGGGGGGGGGGGGGGGGGGGGGGGGGGGGGGGGGGGGGGGGGGGGGGGGGGGGGGGGGGGGGGGGGGGGGGGGGGGGGGGGCCGGCCCCCCCCCCCCCCCTTTTTTTTTTTTTTTTTTATTTTTTTTTATTTGTTTTATTTTTTTTGGTTTGGGCGGGTGTCGGAGCGGGGCGGGGCGTACGGGGCGCCGGCCTCCGGGCGTGGTTGGGGGGGGGGGCGCAGTTCCTCTTTCGCTGCACTTTTTCAGCAGCGACAGTAACCGAATTTGAAAGCAGGCCGCCAGTCTTTTTTCTTTTCCTTCCCTCATTGGAACTTTAATAACCTTGTAAACAATATCCAGACAATTATAGAAGTTTTCTGTACATTTCCGATAAATACCTTTACAAACAGTTTCAACGATCCGAGATTTTGGACGCCAAGACAAGAGAGTTGCCCTTCTGCTTCTTGCTCTCTTTCCTTTGGTCGCAATTCTTTTCCGCACATCTTCCAAAAGATAACTCATCTCAGCGATTCTTCTGTCTTCCAAATGAACGGTTTGTAAGACAGGTGTGATACCGAATCGCTGAATCCAGATTTGGCCTGATAACGATGGACAATGGTGCTAACATGTTATAGTTGGGGGGGGGGGCCACGCGGCGGCGCGGCAGTCTGCTCGCCTGGCATGTTCGGAAATCCGTGGGCCAGGGGGAGTGTAGCCAATTCAGGGGGGTTGGGGGTGAGGGCAGTCACATGACATGCGTGAGAAGCTGGAATGTTCGAGTTTACAATGTCTTGTTCGAGAGAGCCCAGGTGAGCAGACCGCCGCGCCGCCGCGTGGCCCCCCCCACCTAAGCTAAGTTAGCACCGGGGAACGAATTTTCCATCACATGGGGTCATGATAAACGGAATTCATAGTAAAAAACTTCTGAAATTGCAACTCTTCGATCAACACCCTAGTCTGAAAAAAAGAAAAGAAAATCCGAATCAACCCAACTTTACTTACTCACAACGAAATATAAACTCATTCAATTAAACGCATTTCGTGGAGAACACACTCTAAGGGCAATCAATGAGCAACGCCGAAAACAGGACAATGGAGGTTTCACTGTTTCCCAAATTACGAGTAGTTACAGTGAGGATTCGTTTCGCCTCTATTAAGAACCATAGAAAATCTAGGATCTACATTATATCTGGCAGTTCGATAAAGTGGATCTACGGATCTCGATATGGGCCGCCACCGCACTTGATGAAGTCGCGCGATTAAGCTACTTTTCAAACATTACTTCGTTACAATGTCAGCAAACAACGCTGAAGAAGCAGCTTAAATCCGTGCAACTCCCCTTATCAAGTGAGCGACGAGACATTCAATCAATAGACTAAGCTAACAGACCTTCCCTGAGATATGGAACGCGGGAACAGCTCAAGATTAAGATTCCGACCTTTCCCACTTACTTTTGCACCCCATTTAAGAAAACTTCTCTCTCGAGAATTTTTCCAAATGGGATTACGGGCCTAAATAGAGAACAGTCAGAGCACGCTTTCTTGTCAACGCTTCAAGAAACACCGCAGTAAACAAAAAAGGACACTAATATGAAATTCAAGGAATCCAACTTTGACAAACCAGAAAGAAATTAAAACGATTGGAAAAATAACTCACTTTGAGTTCCATATTTGATTTTTCGGCAAATTTTGCCAGCTAACTGAACTGCCGAATGTTGAACATTTTTTAAAAGCTTGGAGTGCTTCAGGCTCATTGTTTGGGTGTTCTGACATACTGCTCCTACTGAACTTCACACGACCACCTACTCTGCAAGTGAATGTTACGTAACCATCCAACCTTTTCCATAGCTAGTGACTCATCCAATAAAATGTAGGTCTTCGAACGAATTCGAGAGTGCATTAGAATTAATGTTGGAAAATATATGAAGTGGGCACACATGGCTTGGGGGGTGGGCGAACCACAAAGAGCAGGATAATTGGAAAAACGTTGGTAAGTGGTATTAGAATAGGATCGTTTTTTTCTCTTCTATCTCGGGGAAGGGCGAAACACCGCAGGCGAAGAATATATATTCTTATTACTAACCATCCTCTACCAATAGATCTGTGTCCCCTCTTTCCCTGAGCTTTGTGGCCTCAGGTCATCTAGTCAGTGAACTTACTTTCACTGTCTCTGTTTCCCTACCGCCCCGTGCCACCACCAAGCCGTTCGCCGCATATTCAAGAGCGGGGGTCGCCACTTTGACATTGAGCGAAGTTGACATGGACTTTGAATGTGGTTAAAAGGATAAAAAGGAATGAAGTGCCTGAAAAGTTATCACGTGCAAACTGGTCAAAGTTGTCGCAGCCGAGAATCGGCGAGCGCAGGCCATTTTGAAGAGCAGAATTGGAGGGTCTACTAAACAAGTCCACAGCAAAAAATGAATGTGTCAAGAATCGACAACACACTCCGTCGATGGAAGGCGTTTTACGAGCTCAACATCGATTTGTTATTAGAAGAGAGGAGTAAGTGTTACTATTTACCATTGGGTGCTATCACAAGAGGGGTGGGAATTGGGAGGGAGTAATCGGAAGCCAAGAACGGCCATTCGAAACCTGCATACAACAAAAATCATGTCTGTTGTTTATAAAGACTCTTGCCGCTCATTTCAAAAAGAGCATAGCCTAAAGAGCGAAGATTTCAAGTGTCCAAGCACTTTTTTTCTCATCTTCGTTGTTCGTGCTCACACCACTTCCTTCGGTATTTAAGGGCGCAGTCTTAGGCGGCGAGTGGCGCCGAGGTGATAGTGCCCCCAAACTGCGGCTGATGAAAGTAATTTTTCACAAACCTACAAGCACATTCGCCGGCCATCTAACCACTCGTCGCGCATCGCCGTGCACCCGCACCACACCAAATCGTGAGGCCCTTCAGAGATTTCGTCCGCTTGCGCCAAAAAAAAAAAAAGCATTTACGCGAAACATGTGAAATTATTGTATCGACTGAAACAAACGGAAAACGCACCACAAGGCGAATCGTGAAGTGGGAGGATCGACGAAAATGAGTATCATACGCATCGACTTACGAACGCTTCGCTCACGCGATTTTCCGCCTGTGCGTTTCTCACAGTCGATACATATCAAACTCTTGACTGAAATTCGCCTGCTCCGGACGTTTCGCTTACGCGTTTCACAATTTCTCAGTCGATGCGTATCTAAATCTTGGCGGAGATTTTCGCCTGTGCGTTTTTTCGCGCCGGCGGACATCTCTGAACAGGGCCTAAAAATTGCCGAATGATGATGTTCCGGTTCATATATTAGCAACAGCTTCCAGGGCAATACATATCCCTCATATTGCCAGGGTACCTTCCATAAGTACAGCACCTTCAAATACTCACGGCAGAGGAAGCTTGCGTTTTGGATTTGGTCCCAAAACTTAATTAGAGACCTATGGTAAGTGCTTTCAAATTCATCTAAATGAAAGCTGATGGTTACTACTCGAAGAAAAGCCTCGAGAAATGCTCTTGGAACCAAAACTGGTCTTATCCTGTAAGAGGGGGCTTACGGTGCACTGCCTGCTCTAATGCCAATTTGGCTCAAAGAGTCCTTTAGAGTCACGAGCTCCTCTACCAGACTATTTTTCCTATGTCGTTTTCTTCAGGTGTTTTTCGTTAATGTCATGTGTCTTCGAACGGGCAAGTGCAGTAGTGCAAGTGGCACGCTTACCACGCGAGCGGTCCGGGGATCAAATCCTGGGTCGTGAGTCGCCCCGGGCCAACCAAGCCTTCCATCCCTCCGGGGTCGGTTAATTGGTACCAGACTTGTCTGGGAGGATAAAAACACTGACTTGTACATCGGCTGGCCCCCGCAAGTCATTGTATAGGCCACATCGCATTCAAACGCCACTACGAATGTACAAATGGAAGTAGAATGCGTGCCGCATCCCAAAAAGGGATTGATCAACGGCAAATGCTTTATCCTTATCCTTATTTTTCGCCGTTGTGCTTGATGACCATTTAAACGTTACGAAAAAATGATATTCAACGCTAGCCAGCAAGAATCAGGAGGACACAAAAAGCTTAGGGGGGTGGGAAGGAAGTCCGCTGGAAACCAAAAATGCTCCCCGTGGACCCTCAAGGGACCTGCTCCTCCCTTCTTCAAGCTTTAGTCCTACACGTTTGTCAAAATAAAAAGAAATTTTCCGTTAGTTCAAATGCCTCTAATTGCTCATACCAGCCCCTCACCCGAATAAGACCACCACTAATACAATCTAGACAAAACAGCACCACCAAACCAAACCTGCTCTCAAAAAAACCAACCCGCAAAGATCCCACAACCATCCCCTTTAAAAAGGATGACAGGCCACGACTACAGCAACAATGTCAAGATGGCTCCTAACCATTAGAAAGGATAGAAGCATGAAACATAGCAAAAACGCGATAAAACAAAAAACAACTCCCCTGCCGTTCCGACACAATAATGGAGAAGCCCGCAAATCTCGTTACAAATAGGACGTAGTGCACCTTCCTCACAACACCGTAATCCGACGCCTAATTTTATTCCACGCGTTTCGGTTAGTCACGGCAATATTGATCACTTCATGGCAAATTGTGGTCTTTTGAAAATCGTTTTCTAGTGTTCGAGAAGATTCTCCGGCTAACTTAAGTTGGGGGGGGGGGGCACGCGGCGGCGCGGCAGTCTGCTCGCCTGGCATGTTCGGAAATCCGTGGGCCAGGGGGGAGTGTAGGCAGTCTAGGGGGGTGGGGGGGGGGGCAGTCACTTGACATGCGTGAAAAGCTGGAATGTTCGAGTTTACACTGTCTCGCTCGAGAGAGCCCAGGTGAGCAGACTGCCGCGCCGCCGCGTGCCCCCCCCCAACTAAGTTAGCACCAGGGTGAATATCGGTCGAGGAAATCCTCGACAGGGGGGTCGTACCTGTCGGGCTGGTCCATGGGGGGTCGTACTCTTGGGGGTCAGTAACATCAGTGGTATCGTGGTGCAGATAGGTAAGAGGGTATAGCGCAGCAGAAAATGAACGACATCTTCTCTATAGCGGAGCAACATAATATAAACTATTCTTCTGCAGTTTCAGTCGCTCCACAATCTCCGGACATTCCTTTATCTCTACGGCCCGCTCCATCGCCCTTAAGCTCGCTGAGAATGAAACTGTTGTTAGGGACGCTGTCGCAAAAACGACAACCGTGAACGAAAGCCCTGGGCAAATGAAGCTGTTTTTTTAAGGCTATAGGAGTGACGAAATGGATTTGCTACAATACAGCTTCTGTCTATATACTGGTGGTGATCATATAACTCCATCGAATCGATCTGCAACTCAGAGTGAAGGTTGGCTTGCATGCCTATACCAACACATAATCGGATGATGACGATTGCCCCTTTATTGTTTGCGTTGAAAGATTTTTGTTCTAGACACATTCCGAGTGTTGCCAACGAATCACACTTGCAATGGTGAAGGAGGGAGCGGATTTCCAGGTGGCCGGATCCGTCCTCGATAGATCCTCGACGCAATTATCTCTTCAACCAAAAAGCTGTAGAAGAAAACTAAACAGACCATCAAGAAGCGCAAACCTTCCGCTTTCCAAAACTATCTTCCCTTTTTCAGGATCTTACAATATAAGAGATATATGCTCTTGAAGTGGCAAAAACTCGCGTGAAAAATTCCGGCCGTCCCTCGACATTTGACTCGACAAACTTTGAAGACCCTATCTTTCTGCAAGGAAAGCTTTAGAGCAACTCGTTCATAATACTTGTTGTAAGCTGCGAATCCAGCTCTACTAATCCCACCCTGTTGACTCTCCTTCAAGGGTGTGAAAAGCCAGGAATCAAACCTTCACACTCATGCGAAGGTATAATTCGTTACGTTTTTTTTTCAGTGAACACATTTCTTCTGCAAATACTGACCATCACTGACTGACCGGCGCGCAGCTAGCCGCAGCTGCTGTTAAATCGACTGTTGATTGATACATATCTCGGCTGTTTTGATATACTCAAGCGGGAATTGAGATTAAATCGCAAGCCCGTGCCTCTAGGATTTCTGTGCATTCCTAAACGGACCTGCCTTTGAAATCACACCACAAAGTTAATGCCTCTTTTCTCTGTATTTCAGCAAATACACAAAAGTGTGCAGTCGCATGAAACGCATCGTGCAATACGATGACCACGACACTGAGGCGGTTTATATTAAACCATTTTATTTTTAAAACCACTAAACACTTTTTGTAATTGTGATTTAATTAATTGAATTAATTGTTTACGCTATGTTTCAGGGGGAGTCGTGCCAGAACCGCGATTTCAGGGGGGGTCGTACTTTTGTGACGACGTCCTCAACACACGAATTTTCAACTGCTGGTTAGCAACCTGATGTCTCTCCAACATACCAGTGGTATCCATCACTAGGTTGAAAACCAAGTACAAAACCTCTGCGCGCAAACACACAAGAGAGCTCCTTCACATTCCCGAGTGAACCATTGTGTTTATGCGAGTCACCCGACTAAGAACTCCCTACCCTGAAAAACGCTCGCACATGGTGACTTCCACCAGACACTTCGGGCAGAGGACGCCAAACCCGTACGAATTCCAAAAAAAAAATCGCAGCTTTTCGTAGTGTAAATAGCCGCGAAAGCAGGTGATGTACATCGACTGCGATGCTTCCAATTTTTCGTTGAATGTCGAGCAACTTCTCACAAAAGGAAATGTTGTTTGCCATCTCATCAGAAACACAGTGCCAATCTCATCGAAGCAAATACCTAGATCAGAGGTATGATTACTTTTTAGGTGACAAGGAGAGATGAAATAAACTTCAGTAATAAAAAACGGGTAGAAACCGTCGACATGGACCAAAATGAGGCTATTTTTCTAGTAGCGAAGGAGCGAAAAGCGTTGGCCTTCTGTGGTGGGGGCTCAGTGGTTAGCGAAAGCCATGGTATTGGGCGGCCAATGTTTTGGTGCTGGCCAATGCTGGATCCTCCTAGGCTTCAGTCACTTGGGCCATTGTCAAATCATCTCTTGGCTTAGCTATTGTTAGATCACCGCCCCCCCCCCCCAACTTCCCAATATGTTAAGCATTGTGACAACGTGGCCGTTTACATTCAGGCCTGCGATGAGCGATTATTTCCTAAGTCCGCTCGTATATTTTCACCCACTTAAACTGCTACCACTGAGCGTCCATGAGCCACCCACTGAGGCGACATCAAACAAAATACTTATCCTGAAACAGCAAAATTTTTTATTTTCAGTTGAACCATTTAACACATGTAGGCCAGAAGATTTAGCCATCGGTTAACGGTTTTTTACATTCACAGCAAAAGTTAATCTGATCTGCATGATTTCGTTTCAATCTTACACCCGATATTGGTCATGTTAGCCTGAATTCAATGTATTTTCCCTCCAGAAGAATTTCAGCCACTGTTCGAAATGTGAACAGGTCAATATCTGAAAAACGGATTTTGGGGTACGGATCAGTTTTTGGGCAGAATCCTGTTATTTGGGACGTGTTTCCACAACGAGTAATAATGGCTAATATTAGCCCTGAATCAATGCAAGGATCTTACTTGTATCATCAGACGGTACATGAATTGGGTACGCAGTGTAAAGGTAAAGTTGCATGTGCATCGGAAATGTAGCTAGCCCAGTACGAACGGGGCCCGCGCGACAAAGGTAGAGTGTAGTGTGCTTTGTGGCAAAGTAACCTCTATTTCGGAAAACGAGAAGAGCGTCGAGTGCAGACCACACACCACAAGTGACGACGGCCAAAAAAAGTGAATTTCTTTTCTTTTTCTTGGCCGTCGTCACTTGTGGTGTGTGTCTGCACTCGGCGCTCTTCTCCTTTACCGAAACAGAGGGTATGTGCTAGCATCAAGATAGCCAGCTCCCAAATCCGCCCTCCAACTCGTTCCGTCTTCCAGTGAGAGCTTGGGTCTGGTACCACTACAATTATTATTCCATTTCCAAAATGTATACAAATGATTCTACACAGCCGTATCTTACAATCTTATCGAGTCAACTTCCATCAGGTTATCTTCGTCCAGATGTCCATGTCCAATCCGTAAACTCGTCCAGAGTCAGCGGACTACACATACGAAGATAATGAGGGGAAATCAGAAGGGATCGCTCTAGAGCTTTTGATGGTTGCTAGCAATTCTCTTTTCCCTGGCGCGCCATGGTGCCCCTCAAACTCATCGCTGACCAACATCACAGGCTATACAGGATGGGCGAAGGGTCACGGAAACCGCGAGCACTCACGAAACTTCTTCATGTTCGTTTTTCATGTTTCTTACTAGCTTACCAATTTTTTCTTTGCAGTGCTGCAGTGATGTTATAAAACACTTTGATGAAGTGAACTGCTTCAGTATTGTAGTAAAGCCATCTTTTTGTCTTGAAACTTTCACCGAGTTGGCCCGAAAAGGCGTTTCAGCACGCTTGTAGGAGTCGGCCACTTACCGTATTCAGTGGAGAAAATTCAGAAATATGATCCGTGCACTGTTTGAACGCCTTCTCGAACGCAGCCTTCACCTAAAATACAATTGACTGGCAACCATCTAGGTACCTTCTATCCTTGATATGCACTACATTCCTTCAATCTAATCTATTCAAGGAATAAACAATAGACACAGATGAATGTATATATGTATGAACGACAGAAAACTACCTTTTTTGCGGCTGTGTAAGGACGCCCGGTAACATTGAGCACATTTACTATGACAACCCCTAGAATCAATTTTTTAATGCCCTATCTTGTGGTTTTTCGTTATTTCAAAATTCAAAGCCGATTGTTTTTTGAAGGAAGCGTTAGTCTATAGGCATCTGTAGAACGAGAAGTGTTTTCCAGCAACAAAATACTATTTTAATTCAATTCAAAAAGTTTTCTGAACTGAAGTTTCCTACAGCTAAGGTGACGAGCAGCGTGACTGTTTCGAAGTGCAATAGAACGAACATCAAGTCTGTGGTTTTCCTGAGTTTTCGAACTCAAGGGTACATTTCGCAGCCATATAAGTGTGAGCATAGGCTGGAAAATGAACGCGAGAATCCTCGAAATCCGCTGATGGTATATGCCTCCCCCTTCCTCCTTATCGCCCATGACTTTCGATATGACAAAATGTGGGATGGGATGGGACTCGTATAGGGCGGAATGCAAACCTTGAACAAATTACCAGCGAGCTGCGCTGTTTTCAGGGTTCTTAGCAAATTTTTTGCTCTTCCATTGCTTCTCGACCCACAACTAAATACATTTTTTTCATATTTGGTCGCTCTAAGGTACTTTTTCAAAACGCAGTAAAGAGGAGCGTCTTTCTTTCCACATGAGCTCCTACGTAACGGGAAGGGTTTTAGGTCGGGTATGCCAGATCAAATTCAATAGTTTCTGCCACAGGCAGAAGAGGGACTTTTAAGAGCCTACACGAAGCACCTTTGCTGGTGATTAACTTAGACAAAATATCCAAGTTCTCTTCTTTGTAGAACACATCCACAGGGCAGTTCGTTGCAACGTTGTCCTTCAAAGTGCACGCGTCAATATGTATCACATTGTAGCGAAGTCCTGAAAAACCTTCATGAGTCGAAAAACCTCCATGAGTTGTAACTATCTGAAAGTGATGGGTCGGCTAAAATACTTTGGGTAGTTAAGGTCGGCTTCCCACGTTCTTCTGCAGACGAACAACTTACAATTAAGTGGCTATGCCCCACAAAATTCACGCTGGGAATTTTTCTACACCGCCTATGTTCGCACAAAAGGCAAATTTTAGATAAATTGATTGGAAATGATGGCAGAGATGAAGAATCAAGGCAAACAGCCTAAAATCCGTTTATGGGGCTGTCATCCTCCCCCTTGGTCTTCGCTGTTGGAGCGAGTCTCAACGGCCTGTCGTCATCACCGTTAGACCGCCGTCACACTTGGCGACGGACAAGCGATGGAGCGATCGCGATCGCTCCATCGCTTGTCCGTCGCCGAGTGTGACGGCGGTCTTAACGCTCTGCTCCTCTCTGCTGAAGCGGCTAGAGTACACGACTAGAGTCGACAGCGAGGGAATAGCCGATCGGTGGGCGTGTGAGGCCACCGCGGGCGCTCCCTTAGCTGCGCAACGGGCATTTTCCTGTGTCCTCAGGGGGCTGCCTCTCATCCTAGTAGGCATAATGTCTTCTTTCAGTTTATCGTGGAACCTTTTTTAAAGACAAGCCCCGGGAAAATTGGTGTGTAGTGAATGTTCGTGTTGAGAGTGATTCAAAAGAAAAAAAAAGGAAGCCAAAGAAACCACCGGTTACGCCCAAACACACCTCTCTTTTAGCAGCACTTTACCTCGGGATGGGGATATCCTTAAGCGTTATCAGTCGCTAGGTCAAAAACCTCGTTGCATTTACCGCAGCCATTATCGTTGATCCTTACAGCAACAGCGTTGGGCGGGAAAGGTTGCAATGATTTCAAGTCCGTAACCATTAGCGCCCTAACCGCGCATTTTGTGCGACGAGGGTGGGACGACTTCTGCAGGTACAACATTTCACTTTCGGCATGGTTTCTTCTAGTGAGCTTAATTCCGAGGCTTGCCTTGAACTAAGATCCTGCTATTCAGTTTTGAGCGCCGAGAAGCCTGCTCAGGATGAAATTAGGCGTTTCTTCGATTGTACCATTATAAATATTGTAGAAAAACAGCTTCTCCAGCGGCAAAATCAGCAGAAAGCAATCAAAAGTCAATTCGCCTTATACGCAAGAGCATTCTTTCAGGATGACGTATTGATAGATGGCTCTCTATGACAGAGACGAATTACGAAGCTATGCTCGTCCGTCTGAACCAGGGAGGTCTAGAATGGTGCCGGAAGACATAAAATTTTCGAAAACT
>MU899591.1:0-11182 GCA_036418205.1 Ostertagia ostertagi | reverse complement strand
CACCGTGCGACCGGGAAGTCGCCGGCGGAAATATTGATGGGGAGAGAATTGAGAACTACGTTAGATATAAGAAAAACGAAGGAGAAGCTAACCGAGAACAGTGGGTATAGGGAGCGGATGATTGCCGACTACAATAAGAGGGGGAGAAAGGAGAGAACTTTTGTAGTCGGTCAACAAGTGTATATCCGAAATTACCAGAGAGGAGACAAGTGGATTCCAGGAATTGTCACCCAGGTTCTAGGTGGGCGGATGTATGAGATTCATTTCGGATCAGGTAGTCGGAAAGCCCACGCAGACCAAATGAAAGGGAGACCCGTGCCAGATCCAGAATTATTGAGACTGGTCCAAAAAAGAGGGCCAGAAGCGGAGCAGGAACAGGAGCTACCGCAGAGGAGATCGGAACGGTCACGTAAATTAACAGATAGAATGAGGAATTATGTGGAAAATAGGGAAAGATTGAGTAAAAACAAATATAGGGTAAATTTGATACGGGGGATAAGCCGTGTGTATGATAATGAAGAGGATGCTGATATAAAAGGTGAGGGAACGGTGAGGTCGGCATTGATGTGGACATACACGCCAACTCCAGGCCAACCTGCCGTACCTGCGCCGCCGCCACCTCCGCCACCCGTCGTAGCTTCGACGCCCGCTAGTGGCGGCTCCCCGATTGTCATCCAGCTCCCTCCTGTCGTCGCGGCGGTAAGTGAAGTTAACTTCGGAGTGGAGTTACAAGGTAGTGGAAAAGGAAATATTCAGCAACCAGTTCAACCGCATGCCGGAAGTGCGGAAACGAGCCGTGGGGAACGCCCCGACGGATTCCGAGGCCGGGGTTTATACCGTGGTCGCGGAAGTCGTCGGGGGAGGCGCGGTCGCCGCCCCACCCTACGTCAAGAACTAGAGAATATGCGCATTTTATGCGCACAATTGACAGCACAAATTCAAGAGATTGGGAGTTCTCGTAGAAGCGGGAACGATGTAGAGCAGTGATATCATTTTTGATTATGCTCCTTTTGTGAACGTAAAATAAAGATGTTCTGATAATGGTGTGCACAGAGTAGAGAAATGGGGCGCCGACAATGGGGGAGAAGGGAAATTCTCCCCAGTCGGGGGCCACGGAAGTAAGAGTGCAAGTGACTAAAGTCACTTGGGGGGAGATGTAGGGGGATAAAGATAGTTTAGGGAAAACGAGGAAGACCGGCGAAGAGGAATAGAAGAATGTGAATGGAAAGAAGATCACTGGGAATGATGGAAGGAAAACAATGAGAGTATAAAAGGGGATGATCTGAGTAGAATAAAGGATTCCCCTCTGTGGTGTTCTACACAGCTGCCGACTGGCGATCAGGCCAGCAACTCAAGAAGCGGAGGAGGCCGTAGCTATCAAGGAGGCAGCAAGTGAACAATTGGAGGCCGCACACGAAGCAGTGGAGGCCGTGTACTACGCAGTGGAAGCGTTTCAAGAAAACTAGAAGACGTCAGTGAAGGAAGATGTCAACTAACCAGGGCAGTTCTGTCGTCATCAAGGCGTCGGCGGTGGCGGAACCCGGGACCTTGGTGGAGGTCTACCGGGGACGTGCACCTGGCGCTTATGTGCCGGGAACACCGTGGCGCACTTGGTGGCGACTATTCAATAATTTCCTCATTTTGAGGAAAGTTACAGATGAGATGGAGCAAAGATTGATCTTTTTGCAGGAAATTGGAGGAAGCAACTACGAGCTGCTGGAGTCGCTGCTACAAGGCAGGGAGCCAGAACAGGTGCCACTGAAGGAGCTGAGCGAAACGATGGCAAGCCACTTTCAACCGAAGAAACTGGTCTTGGCGGAACGGTATGGATTGATGTCCCGAACACAACGCCCTGGACAAACTCTGCAGGACTATTATGCGGAGTTGCAGAAAGCTGCAGCGACATGTGAGTTCGAAAAGATAAAAGACCATCGTGACGCCATGGTCACAATGGTATTCATAGGAGGATTAGCCTCCTTAGAAACTAGGAAACGGCTCTTAGAGAGGGAGAACCTCACTTCTAAAGAAGCTCTGGAGGCGGCTGAGGCATTCGAAAGAGTGGGCAAAAATGCACCTCACCTTAAGGAGGGACTACAAGAAGTAGGCATCTCGGTGGTGCAGTCCAATAAAGGGAAGTTTTCGAAGAGGAAGCAGGATGCACCGCCTCCACGAGCCAGAGCAATGCAAAATAAAAGCCGGGTTGGAGAACAAGCAGCGGGAGTTAAGAGTAGTAAACAACCGCTCGGTCGCTGCAGCCCAGTGCACATGTTGTGGAGGTCGAGGGCATGCCTTTTATCAGTGCTTTAAGAAACAAACAGCGTTCTGTAGCAATTGCTCTCGACCTGGGCACATGGCTAGGGCATGCCGATCAAAGGTGATAGCTCTAGAAAAGTCTCCCGCCGGGTCAACTGGTGTGCGGAGCCCAGCACCTCCGACCTTGACGAGATGGATAGTAGTGAGAATAATATTGATAAGGTGAGTCATCAAGAGCGTCAAGGTCGTGGAGAAGAGCTGGCTAAGTTGGGGCATCAGCCCGAGAGGTCCAGAAGGACCCGAGATTTTGAGGTCGGACGATCCGCCGAGAGTGCGTCGATCGGGAGGCCAGTCGTTGTGCCAAAAAGTGGATCCAGCTACTATGCTGAGAATAAATATCCATGGCACCGACATAGCGTGTGAACTGGATACCGGAGCCTCGGTATCAATATTGGATGTGGCATCGTGGAAGAGGATAGGTAAGCCTCCACTCACGGAAGCCACAATAGAGGCTACAGCCTACAATAATAGCCCAATCCAGTTTTGTGGCAAGTGCACAGTGTGGGTACAATTCAATGGTAGACAAGCGAAAATGGACCTGCATGTGCTTGAAGGAGCCACTCGCACCTTATGCGGAAGAGATATGATCAGAGCCTTGAAGATCGATTGTGGCCCACATTACCAGAGTGTACATGAAATGCAGGATAGACCGGCGGTGAAGCAGAGGCTCGCAAAGATCCTTGAGGAGAACAAGAGTGTATTCAAACCCGGCCTTGGAAGATGTGTGACCGCTCAAGCAACGTTGAAGTTTAAAATGGAGCCGGTGCCGAAGTTTTTTAGGGCACGGCCGGTACCGTTGGCCTTACGGCCAAAGGTGGAAGAAAAGCTTAAGGAGCTAGTGAATAATGGTACATTAACGCAGGTCGACCATTCGGAGTGGGCTACTCCGTTGGTGGTCGTCCCAAGCCTGGAGGTAAAATCAGAATATGCGGCGATTATAAGATAACAATAAACCCGCAATTGGATATCAATCAGTATCCACTACCAAAACCAGATGATTTGTTCCACATGTTGAATGGTGGACAGAAATTTTCAAAAATGGACCTGTCAGAAGCATATATGCAGGTCGAATTAGATAAAGAATCTAGGAAATACACGACGGTAAATACCCAAAAAGGGCTTTTGAGTACAACCGGATAGCATTTGGAATAGCATCCGCTCCGGCGATTTTCCAGAAAATAATGGAAACTACATTAGCCGGAATAGAGGGAGTAGTGATTTATTTAGATGATATAACGGTCACTGGACCGGATGATGATACTCACCTCGAGAGACTGGACAAGGTCCTACAGAGACTAAAAGCAGCTGGATTCCGCTTAAAGCGAAGTAAATGTGAATTTCTGAAGACACAGATGGAATTCTTGGGCCATATTGTGGATGCCCAAGGTATAAGACCATCCCCTCATAAAATAGAGGCAATGCAGAGAATGCCGGCACCAAAAAATATTAAGGAATTGGAATCCTTTTTGGGCATGGTCCAATATTATGGTAAATTTATATCTAATCTGTCAACGCTCGCCGCTCCATTGAACTCTCTGAGAAAGAAAGGAGTGGAATGGCGTTGGAACGAAGAACGCCAAAAGGCATTTGAAGAGATTAAAAGAAGGTTAACTAAAGCGGATGTACTCGCTCATTATGACCCTGATGTACCAGTCGTGTTGGCCACAGATGCGTCCGACTATGGATTAGGAGCAGTAATTTATCATAAGTATAAAGACGGCACCGAGAAAGTAATTGCTTATGCGTCACGTTCCTTAACAAAAGAAGAAAGAAATTATGCGCAAATAGAAAAAGAAGCGCTAGGCATAGTCTATGGCGTGGAAAAATTCAATCAATTTTATATGGTAGGAAGATTCACGTTACTGACAGATCACCAGCCATTGGTGAGATATTTGGTCCAAAAATGGACTGCCCACGATAGCAGCTAAGAGACTGCATCGATGGGGGCTGCGGTTGATGGTTTATTCATTTGACATAGAATATCGGAAAACCGCGGAGTTTGGTAATGCGGATGGGTTGTCGCGACTACCCGACCCCCGTGAATTACCTAGCGCAGAAGCCGTAATTAGTGAGCTACAGGCACGAGCCATGGACCAAGAGCTTTTCGAGAACCTGCCTTTGTCAGAGGAAGAAGTAGCTAAAGCGACATTGGAGGACCCAGAACTGGCCAAGGTTTTACAGTATGTCAAGAAAGGTTGGCCACCGAAAACGGAAGAGAAGCTAAAACCTTACGCGGTGAAAAGTGCGGCGATATCAATTTATGAAGGGTGTCTATTGTGGGAAAACAGAGTAATTGTACCTGTTAAGTTTAGAAGGAAGGTATTGCAAATGTTGCACACCAGTCATTACGGAAAAAACCGCATGGTGAGCCTAGCCCGGAGGAAAGGTATGGTACCCGGGAATTGATAAGGAAATTGCTCAAGTTAGCGAGGACTTGTGAAACTTGTGCCGTTTTCGCAAACGACCCTGTGAAGACACCACTGCATTTGTGGGAAGAGCCAGCCAAACCTTGGCAGAGAATACACATAGATTTCTGCCAGACACAAGGTGGAGAAAAATGGCTGATAGCGGTCGACGCTAAGTCGAAATGGCCGGAGGTGGTCCGTATGGGCCTTACCACGGCAGAGAGAACTATAGACAAATTGCGGTCGGTATTCGCCACGCACGGGCTGCCGGAACAAATTGTGTCCGATAATGGTCCCCCGTTCTCGTCAGTGGGTTTTAAGAAATATTGCGAGGGAAGGAATATTACGCTGACCTTGACCTCGCCATACCATCCTAATTCTAATGGCGAAGCAGAAAGGATTCGTCCAGACTTTTAAGAAAGGATGGTATAAAGGGCTTCGGATGGTAGGAAGCCGGAAAATGTGCTGACGGAATTGCTCTTCGAGTATAGGGTAACCCCTCATCGCGCGACCGGGAAGTCGCCGGCGGAAATATTGATGGGGAGAGAATTGAGAACTACGTTAGATATAAGAAAAACGAAGGAGAAGGCTAACCGAGAACAGTGGGTATAGGGAGCGGATGATTGCCGACTACAATAAGAGGGGGAGAAAGGAGAGAACTTTTGTAGTCGGTCAACAAGTGTATATCCGAAATTACCAGAGAGGAGACAAGTGGATTCCAGGAATTGTCACCCAGGTTCTAGGTGGGCGGATGTATGAGATTCATTTCGGATCAGGTAGTCGGAAAGCCCACGCAGACCAAATGAAAGGGAGACCCGTGCCAGATCCAGAATTATTGAGACTGGTCCAAAAAAGAGGGCCAGAAGCGGAGCAGGAACAGGAGCTACCGCAGAGGAGATCGGAACGGTCACGTAAATTAACAGATAGAATGAGGAATTATGTGGAAAATAGGGAAAGATTGAGTAAAAACAAATATAGGGTAAATTTGATACGGGGGATAAGCCGTGTGTATGATAATGAAGAGGATGCTGATATAAAAGGTGAGGGAACGGTGAGGTCGGCATTGATGTGGACATACACGCCAACTCCAGGCCAACCTGCCGTACCTGCGCCGCCGCCACCTCCGCCACCCGTCGTAGCTTCGACGCCCGCTAGTGGCGGCTCCCCGATTGTCATCCAGCTCCCTCCTGTCGCCGCGGTAAGTGAAGTTAACTTCGGAGTGGAGTTACAAGGTAGTGGAAAAGGAAATATTCAGCAACCAGTTCAACCGCATGCCGGAAGTGCGGAAACGAGCCGTGGGGAACGCCCCGACGGATTCCGAGGCCGGGGTTTATACCGTGGTCGCGGAAGTCGTCGGGGGAGGCGCGGTCGCCGCCCCACCCT
Organism: Ostertagia ostertagi; assembly: GCA_036418205.1. Taxonomy (NCBI): domain Eukaryota; kingdom Metazoa; phylum Nematoda; class Chromadorea; order Rhabditida; family Trichostrongylidae; genus Ostertagia; species Ostertagia ostertagi. The sequence goes on along the minus strand of MU899591.1, from coordinate 5,081 downwards.
ACGTCAAGAACTAGAGAATATGCGCATTTTATGCGCACAATTGACAGCACAAATTCAAGAGATTGGGAGTTCTCGTAGAAGCGGGAACGATGTAGAGCAGTGATATCATTTTTGATTATGCTCCTTTTGTGAACGTAAAATAAAGATGTTCTGATAATGGTGTGCACAGAGTAGAGAAATGGGGCGCCGACAATGGGGGAGAAGGGAAATTCTCCCCAGTCGGGGGCCACGGAAGTAAGAGTGCAAGTGACTAAAGTCACTTGGGGGGAGATGTAGGGGGATAAAGATAGTTTAGGGAAAACGAGGAAGACCGGCGAAGAGGAATAGAAGAATGTGAATGGAAAAGAAGATACTGGGAATGATGGAAGGAAAACAATGAGAGTATAAAAGGGGATGATCTGAGTAGAATAAGGGATTTCCCTCTGTGGTGTTCTAACCCACAGCTATCCGACGAATACATATTTATGAAAGAACTTATAACAATTCCTTAATAATCAATTTGTTCCTCCATGTTTCGAAATGACTTGCGAAGATTCTATTTGGCATCGATTCAACTAACCTAATAGCAACTGTGCATCCAAACAATTCCATGACTGACTAATTGCAAGTTTGAGGTCTGCTACACTATCATAACTCTTTCCCTGGCGGTAAATATCCTGACCAAAAGACCCCATAGGTTCTCTATGGGTTGAATCAGGAGAGCAAGCAGGCCAGTCCATTCGTGATTATGTTTCTCTCGTCTAACCATGATTTTGTGGACCTGCTCGTGGATTGCCGCGTTGTCTTGCTGGATAACGAACTCTCCTTCTTTCTGACATGCCAGAAAAGGCAGGAGATGACGTACGTAACACTTACTGGTAGTCCGTCGAGTCCATATGCGTGGATGTGAAGGCGAGCTCCAGCTTCCCACTCTGATGGAATCCTCCCCACAACAAAGATGACTTTGTACCCTTTCACATGATTCACAGCAAAGAGGATAAAAATGGAGCAACTTGAAAAAAGTGGATATGATCGCGCGCGCACGCGGTCCGCATAACTTTGGCTCACCCTGTACACCATGAGAGATGGCCCACCCATCCCACGCTTGTCTCGGTCATTCCAGGGCCTCTTCAGGGAGTAGGGGATTTTGTGTAGGGCACCGTGACGGAGCGACACACCGAATGATAAAGGAAACTCCTACAGTAAGATGGAAATGGATCTACAGAAAGTTCGTCACTATCGTAGAACAACTAAAATTGACTGTGAATCTGTACTGTGTACACCGTTCTCCTTAGATCTATTGCATGGCAATACTGTTTTTTTTTTTTTTTTGAGGATTCACCACGATTGCACGATTCGCTGATTTCTAATGAAGGATCCATTACACAAAGTGCTTGGATTGGAATCAGTAGAAGCAGCCCCAATGAAGACTCGCATCAAAACTTTGATGCAATTACAATGTCAGTCTCTTGAAGTTTTCTTTTTCTTACCCATTGCTATCTGGCGTTTTCCTTCAGTAACCGCTGCCTGTTTTCAAACTTCATTCGCCGAACAACTGTTTAAGTCGTAACTACAGCTGCATCTATGTATTGAATATAAGCATCATACTGCATTTGAGGCCTGCAAGAAATTCGGCTCCCCCCTTTCTTCACGATTTGGGGCGCGGCCGCGGCGAGCGCGGCCGAGTCGATAGTGCCCGCGAACTGTGTGGGTAAATTTGAAAACGCATCACCACCACAGTTCGCGGGCACTATCGACTCGTCCGCGCTCGCCGCGGCCGCGCCCCAAATCGTGAAGAAAGTGGGGGAGCCGAGAATTTCAGTAAAAGTTTATCATTCTCTCCGTACAGCCGGCCAGACATTGCTTTCTTTCTAAGGAAAGATTCCCAGTTGCCCAGAAGCAACAGGACACAGGGACATTGTGAGGTCATCCATCCTAAGTACAGCAGAAATACTAGCTGCAGCGAATCAAGCAGAATGGCCTTGCAGGTACTACTTAATAGACCAAACGGTGCATTGATTCAGGGAGGAGCCTAAAGCTGTAGAACATTGCATGAAGTTTTTATCTACCTTACCACTGCAACTTTGAGGATCCACTACAGTAATCTGGATCCTCGATTATAGTGGTATGGTGGATAGAAGTCCCATGCTTTGAACCAGAACAACTATAACGATCTTGGTTTTCCTTGGAAAAGTTTGTCCAAAGTGTCTGTAGTTGACTGGCTGGAGTTGCTGTACGACCTAATGCATATATGTACATACATTATACGAAGTTATTCAAGGGTAGTCGCGCTGCTCTAACTGTCTGGCAGGTAGAAACACAGAGGTATGCTAGGTCCTATGACGCAACCCTTTTTTGTCCCCCCAGAGGATTGAATCAGAGGAGGGGGATATATCCCCCTGGGGGAAGGATTGAATACCGCCCCAGATGTACACACCGAATACCAGGTTCAAGTGAACTGAAGTAATAACTTAGTAGCGCCCACACGTATAACGTTATGAGCCGGTTGCAGTTATTGGCAAAGAAGCTGAGGGCTTTTGCCTATTAATTGCTTGATTATAGGTGTGCGCGCCAATAAATTATGGTAAAAACAGAAAGCATCTCACGCTAATGCGCGCTCCTTGATGCTCTTGGAGTTTTCGCAATAAGGGCCATCCACAACTCACCCCTTCCACTGCAAATCCCATCAATCACCTTAGCCTAACGCTCGCAACCGCGGTTTTCTCTCTGCGCTTCACTCTATAGTCCCTTCTCTCTCCCACCGAACCGCTCCTTTTTCATCTGCAGTACCTCTATGTTCTATTTTCCAGATTTAGGTTGTGAGAAATCGCACACTGGAAGTTTCTACGCTAGAAGGTATCTGGCATGATTGTAATGACATGTTGAGTGATCCAGATGCCAAGATACCGACACTGAAGGTGCTCGCACAAATGACCGAAACGCAACACAGTCAGCTTGGACTTGCATTACGGCACACCTTTTTCAATGTAAACTTTGATCTTGCTTGATTCACAACAGTGATATGCAGTAAGCCGTCATCGTCGCTCATTTCACTCATTATTGCAGACAATCAGAGAACTTGGATGTGAAGAACTCACTGTTAGGTGGTTAACCGTGCTTTCTGAAGATGGCAAAACTATACATGGTTTTGAAAAGGTATTTCTCGAGATATTCTGCATAGTTCAGTCATATATGTGGAATTTTGATCAAAGAAGAGTGATGGTGGAGTGCTAGTTTTTTAGTTGGGTTGGATTGTTAAGGGCCACCGTTTTGCAGTGGAACTATCGTTGGAATGCACCATGCATCGTTCTACCCTTTGCCGATCATTGTGCTTGCGAACCCTTTCTCGTTGGCCGAATACGATTCCCCGTTTAGAACCTGGTGCAACGGTCGGCTGACCCTGAAAATAAGCAGAACCTAGAAGTAGCGGTTTGAAATGAGAGACAGACCACCTGACGTGGGATTTTGATTCGAATTCTATCTTTTATACATATTCGCTTATTCTCTGAATAACGCTGTAGAGAAATTGCAGAAGTTTTGCGCCTCATATGATGTGATGTTATGTTTTGTGCCTAACGGTTGAATCGACTGTTCCGAAGGATCGACGTAAGCGGATGCGATCGCTCACTTCTGCACTTCCTCATATATACGTTTGATAGGATAGTTTTCCGTCGTTGCTCAATTGAGGTGTGATTTTTGATAATTTCACTTCGACCTTGCTGTCTTTGGCTTTGCGGGGCTGTAGCACGCACAGCGCACGATCCAGCGTTTCTCTCCAAGCAAACTGTGGCGTTAGTGTTAGGAGTTGGGCGTTCTTCATGTTCAATCTACTTTAAAGAGGTTTACCCCCTACATTAACACATTGACGACAACGCGGGGGATATATATCCCGCGCATTGCAGGCCATGTCGGACCGTGCGGGATATATATCCCCCGCACCCATTACACTCATTTTTTTCGCGCACGCCTGATTCTTTCAGAAGTTTCTTGTATTTATTCCATGGAAGAGACCTTGACGTAGCTACAAACATAGTGGCCCATAGAATGGTCACGTATGCTTCAATTTAGAGGAGGATTTCTGAACCATACGAAATCTTCAGTTTCAATAAATTTTTCGTTTACTTTTTCTTTTTATGAATGTGAAGATTTAAATAGTAGTAGAAGTAGATACGGAACCTTAGGGATGACAATATGTGTGTTTTGATTGGAATAATCAACGTAAAATTGCTTTTGAGGTCCATTGCAGCTAGTTCTGAAAATTTCGCTTTTTCATTGTTATTCCATGTCTTTCGATCGAAATTCCACTACTGTACCCCTGGGTAGGTTGTGCTCATTACAATTTACTGATCTGGTTTTGTATTGATCATTATTTATGTATTTATCACTCAAAATCTGCTTGAACGACCTGAGGCGGCGCGCCCGCAAAATCGCCGCGGTCCCACGTGGCCAAAAAAGCCAAAACTCGCGTTGTCGTCAATGTGTTAAGGCAACACCTGATGACGTACCCTCTGCTTCCGAGAACCAGGTGCGCGTCGAGTGCAGACCACACACCACAAGTGACGACGGCCTCCAAGTAAATCTGGTTACTAGTGGTTCATAGTGATAGCTGATAGTTGGTAAATGATAGTTGTAATTAGTGACAACTGATAGAATACAACTGCAACAGGCTAATCATTTCATTGGCAGAAAACAAACTTTTTGAGGCCGTCGTCATTTGTGTTATGTAGTCAGAACTTGACGACCGAAAATATGGGAAATGTAGGATCAAGTTAGGAAAATCGCGTGCTCTCCCCAGAAATGGGAATAGATACTCTCCCTCGTAGGCTTAGTCCTAAGGGATGTCCTGCATACTGCAATTGCGCTGGCGATTGATTGAGACTGCCCGCTTCTCGTTTCAAATCTTATCGTTTGCATGCATGCATTAAGGAAATATTGTAGCACAATGCGCTAATAACCGGCCAGCAATTGTCCGTTGCTAGAGGAATGGAACAGTCCCCACAAAAATTCTACAATCTTTTTGCTAGTATGGAAGCATAACAGAATATGCACTGCAGTGCGTTAAACTCACATATCAGATCAAAAACCATGTCCTGAATTATGAA
>MU899583.1:0-11335 GCA_036418205.1 Ostertagia ostertagi | reverse complement strand
AGGCTGACATAGAAATATGAAGGGTATGAAGATTCTTTCTCAGGAAAGAAAACTTTCCAAATTCCATTTGAAACACGGCAGCCACCGGTGGATACCATTGTCCCGAGTGAGATCTTTGGCAGCCACCGGTGGCTGCCATTGTCACGAATGGGTTGAAGCAGCAGTGTCAGCGGGGTTCATACCTTCAATGCTAATGAATTGGAAATGATGCACTAGCCCAATTCACCTTGGAAAGCCGCCAGAAGGGACGTGAACGCCTTTGAAGTGGGCGTTACCGACAATATTTGGTAACGCCCACTTGCCAGCCGTGGAGATCGCGTGATTGGCTGCGCGGTCCTTGCGCGATTGCGTGTAAACTGTTCTGCGTTTCAAGAAATGCTGCCTTCTTTTTGTTTGGTTTTAATTGCTTGATTCGCTTAATAATCGTATTTCTTGGTTTGTATTGGTGCGATCCGATTGCAGCCGCATTTCTTGCAGGCACGAGCCAGCAAGAAATTCGGATTGCGCCAGCAAGACACGCCCTTTCCTTCATTTTGAAGGGGAAAAGGGGAGTCCCTGTTAAAAGGCTTCATCGGGTCGGCGATTTTCTTTTCTTTGCTTTTTTCCATAAGCAGTCAACTCGCCATTTACAACTTCATTATTAACCGTTTCTACCCCCCGAATTCTATCTGGAATTGTTGCTTCAATTGTGGGTTGGTCTTGCGTGGCTTCCAGCTTTTCTTCCACTGCCTCGATGTTGCCATACTTGTTCACAGAACTATCATAAGAACATGGGATCATGTACGCTGTTGCGATGTACCGACGTTTTACCCAAATCATTGCCCCGGCTTGGGTTTCTCGGGCACTTACGTTTTTCTTATGCTCGACACCAGGCTTTGAAGTTTCAAATTTTTTGAATTTTCTGTTCAGGTACATGAGGAAGGTTCATTCTCTCAGTCCCTTGTACCGTACTCTTCATTCACTACAGTAATCTTCTTTTTTTGGCGTCTTACGACTTCACTAAGGCTTAGACTTTACAAGGTCGAACAGCTTGACTTCTCAGTGATGTCATAGTAGAGTTGTGGCAGCGGTGACTCATCCTTAGAACTATGAAAGGTCGAGGTTGGCAAAAAGGTCACAGTCGAGAAAAAAGGTCTCGCCATTCTTTAGGGAGCGAGGTGCCGATTTGGTCTCAGATGTCGTATGACCGGAAGGGTTTTTTGCGTAGCCTTTAAGTTATTCGACTAACCATTTGCCTACCTGCTTGCCCTAGAACGCGGCGCGATACGTCACTCGACTATGACCTCGACTTCATTAATGGCCCCGGAAGAAATGGAAAATTGACCGCGAAACGAAAAATGTCGGTCATAGAACCTTATCGACTCGTAGCTCGGTTCTTGGCTCATATTAGGCAGGCGATGGGTGCTTTTTCTCTTCACGCGATGATGACATTCAAATTCCAGCTATCGTGGTTTTTCTTCGCCAGAAACTGGTGGCCAAGGTTGTGTGGTAAAGGTGTTATTGTTTCTGCGTCATTAAAAATGACAAAAATCACAGAACCGGTCCCATGACGCCAAAGGAAATTTCTGCAAACAAAAAAGCAATCTCAACGAGAAGCCACCGCACAGCATTGTTCGAAGTGTTCGCTTTGTGCACTATTACTAATTTTGTTTTTATTTTTCATGTTTATTTTTTCTGAGCTGTTGTACTTAGCGGGGGAGTATTTTATGCGTAGAGCCAGATGGGAACATTCAGTTCTCCTTCTAGGGTCAGGTCACGAGAGCTGCGCGACCGTTTAAGCCTAGGGTTAAGTTTGGGTGTAGGCTTATGTTTGGGCATGTGCTTGTGCCTGCAAATGAGTGGTGTCTCAGTTTTAGGTGACCTGACCTGAGAAGAGGAACTGCAACGCACCCGAGCCCAATACGGCCAGCATTTTCTCACCTAGTCCCCACAGGATTAAGCCTTAGGGAGAGTGTAAGCAATTTTCTATTGCTTGCACTCCCCCAAAGTTTGTCCTCTCCTCCTATGCTCATCCACAATGATGCTCCCACCCCTAAAAACACAAAAGCAATTTTTTAATTATCAAAATCCTGCGTTCACACAATATCCCTCTACCCTCGCTACTCCCGACTACTTGCTCTTCCCCCTAGTTTGCAGTACGGTTATGATTATAATTTGCTACCGGTATAAATAACGAAACCAAACATATTTATGTGCAACCAATACAATGAACGAAAAGTTCCCCAACGCGAATGTTTGAGAGCCGTCCGTTCGCACTTTTCGAAAATGTGTCGTATTTGTGATTTATTTATTTGTTACTATGCACTCGCATGTGCGCTACAATGAATTAGAATTTTGGGAGGGGGAGGATGGGATGTTGGTTGAGCAAGGCTTCTATATGATATGGTTTTTTTTACATCTCACCCTCCCCCTCCCGAAATTTTAGGTTACATAGTGGGAGCGGTGGTTGATGGAGGTTGAAGGGGATTGCATTTGCACGATTTTTTTAATGGATTCGGTGAGTTTTAGGAAAGTAGTGAGAATGAGGCAAAACAAAATTGGTGGAGTTGCCGCTTCATGATACTACTTTAACCTCCCCGCGCCCCGTGTTCGACGGCAGTTTTCGAAAAGAGGGCGTGGTTGGGCTGGGTCGACTGTTTTCAGAATCAAAAACTATAGAAGCAGTCATGACGGTGGGGGTGGTGGTCGGAGAAGGGGGAAGGGGGATCGCGTTGGGGACTGGTGTTGGTGAGGGTCGTATCTAGAAACCCCTAAACGGAGAAGCCGTAAAATTATCAAAAAGCGCGAACGTGACGGTTGACCCTGGTAGGGACTTCTGTTCCTCTGATTCGGCTCAAAAGACTTCAGCTATTACCTTATGGGAAGCTTTTGATATAAGCTGTCTCTCACAGAGGGCTTCGAATATGTGGCCTGTTCTGAGAATGCCTTCTGAAACGACACCTAAAAAGTGGAGTGGCTAAGAGAAATTTCGCAAAGGATAAATCATTCGAGGTTACATTTAGCGATCACTTCGTGGAAAGCACGAGAGCGATTACGTCGCAATTTGGCGGAGAGGAGATTTCGGTTTCTACCGAATAGCAGTTTTAACACAGATGGGGCTATGCCGCGATTTTCCGCTACACCATCCCAACAGGATTCTCACTGCCAATTGCGAAGACATAGTCACTTTGGCCCATCTCATCTGGCAACTGGGAAACTTGTGATGGATCGATTTGATCCTTCATGACGTCAATTGGACCGCTGTAGTTCATCCAACAAATACGGCTAGAGTTACGAAACGAGGGGCAGTAAATAAAATCTGGTAATTTTAGTTTGTTTTTATAAAAAAAATACTGCCATCCCGCACGAATTGTGAAGTGAACGAGATCGGCGCTCCGTTATTAGAACTGGAGAGGCTGCACTTTTCACAGTCTTCTTTTTCTTTCGAACGCCGATCCTAGCTCTGGTTCGTAAAATCTGTGTTCGATGACAACATCGCATTTCTTTTCTCTCAAGAGTGTCGTTTTCGTTTGCGCCCATTTCTCTGAAGTTTTTATTCGTGACGTCCTGTTCCATGAGACCGGTTGGTTTTTAGGCTCCATGATGTCCATCTTCCCTAGTGAATGGTCGGATTTCACGCATAACCATGACCACTCAAGACCGTTTTCCATCACTTACGATTAGGCCTAACTTCGGCTGGCCAAGGTGTATTTAACTGGACGTCTCAAATGTTACTTAAATTTTAGGAAGGCTGAAGAAAAAATATAAGTATAACACAAGGAAAGGATGGTAGGTCGAAGTGGCCGTATAAAATGAGATGTATACCACCTGATGCGTCTCTAGACGCTGATTCCAAATCTGCCTTCCAAATCTGCTAAACGGCTCTCCGAACGGAGTTATGAAGCGTAATAGCTCAGTGGTGATGGTCCGGGGTGGCAGGTAAAAGCTCGTAGGATCGGTTCCTTTGCAAGTTTGTTGCTTTGCTTTTGTCCGCAACACTTCTAGAGACAAAAGCAAAGCAAACTTGCAAAGGAACCGATCCTACGAGCTTTTACCTGCCCCGGACCATCACCACTGAGCTATTACGCTTCATAACTCCGTTCGGAGAGTCGTTTAGCAGATTTGGAAGGCAGATTTGGAATCAGCGTCTGGAGACGCATCAGGAGGTATACATTTCATTTAAACGGCCACTTCGACCTACCATCCTTCCCTTGTAAGCCCAATCCTTCGTAGACTTTAATTATTGCCCTTTGCGGCATGAGCGTTCCAGGATTGATTAGCTCCCTCGATGAAACAACGGCTTGGGTTATTGACGCTGAATTAAGATTGATTTGTTTCCAATGGTGGTTTTCATGCTGGTTGGCGGCCTGTCTCCAAAAAGGTTTAGTTAGCGACTTCACGGAAGGTCATAGGATATTCATGTTCTGCCAGGGAAGGCTTTTGACTTTTATAGAACTTTGAATGGAGAGCCTTTGCAATGACGGAACCTTGTAATAATGGTTACAAGTGATGTTCAAATTGCTAGTAGACCTCCAAGGACAGTTTTACAACAACTTAGATTTTAGGTCATTGCTGTCGAGCTCCTTCGTGATAGCAATTGTTGCATTGGCTAGGTGGAAGCTTCCTATCGGTACCGATGGCGCTATATGCAAGAGTTTGATGTCGTTTCGTAATAGGGGTCAATTGGCTACCCTAGGGGGACGAATTTTTACAAATACCAATTATACGACGAAGCATTGACAACCACCTGGACTATTAATCTTATCATGGCAGGTTTGGTAGCAGTTCTGTTTCTACGCTTGTATCAGCTTCCAGGCCCTATCGATAGAAGTCGACCGAGTAAAGAAGCTCCGACTCAGTACAACAGATGTGACGACGAGATGTTCTTAGCGTCGACCGAGTAAAGAAGCTCCATTGTTACAAGCTGTACATCAAAAGAACATCAAGCGATATTCTTAACGTGTCCAGGTTTCAGGAAACCGAAAATGGAATGTACTCCGTCTCGTTTTCGGAAACCAAGATGGTTGAAAATTTTTCGTCAAACATTTCACCAGCGATGTTTCAAGTCTTCTCTTTGGTTCGACATTTCATCTTCTTTCTTACACTGAATTGAACAACGTTTTCTAGTCTTTCGAAATCACAACATCCTCGTACGTGCAACGTGCAAAAGTTCAAAAATCGACAACGCGCAGACAAGCGAAAATGCATAGTTTTCCCTTCTCAGGAGTTGATTTGCCAAATTCTCTTGTTCTAAATTATTACTGTGAATTACTGTGAAAAACCCACTTTGTTTTTATGCTATATGACGTTCGCGTTGCGAAATACGGCGTAAAACCACATGACGAAACAACTTAATAACAAATGACTGCTCCCTGCATTTTTTCATGTTTTATAAATATCTCTAGGATTATATTATTCAACTTTCTGCAATGCATTCAAAAATAACTAGCCAAAATGAACTCATGGGACCAGAATTCACTCCAAACTTTTCATTAAAGCTGCAGCTTTGTTCGCATTTCCACCATTCTTCTTTGATAACCTTCCTTGCACGCCTTTTACCTCTTCAGAGCCGTTTCTTGCTCTATAACGGTGGCCGAGACTTGTTCTGTTATTGTAGAATCATATTTACGATGTCTAGACTGAATGCAAAAGTTGCGACCCAGCAAGGACTCGAACCTTGAATCTTCGGTTTAGGAGACCGACGCCTTATCCATTAGGCCACAGGGCCTCGCAACACGAGCCGCTCCGACTCGTTCAGATAACAGCGCTGTTTTTGCTATGCGCTGGCTGCAGAGTTTCAGCCACATTGGTTGATCTGTTGAAAACATGTAAATATTATTTGAACACTGCTTCGCCCCTTCATAATTTTTTGCTATCCCCTCTGGAAAACTGCGCTGCGACCGGGACGATGGGGTGTTCTTTCAAGTGTGCTTTCATATTTGCATGAATAGAGAAAGCAAAACGGCTGAAAACAGTGTTTGGCTAATGCAATCCACTGAGCTTCAAATCAAAGTTTGAATTCGATTTTTTTCGAAGTAAACTTTCATCCATCCATCACCCCGTGGAGTTATTCAGTGCCTCGATCACGACAACGACACTTATTACTTCTGACGCCACTTTGGCACCACAACCTTTCCCACCGATTCGCTATAGACTTCCGCAAACCTATTTATTTTATCATTTGTTTATTTATTTATTTGATTTTCGTATAGGTACGCCACTTCAGGTGGAACAGAATACAGCGTATAGAAAAGTTTGGTGACTTAGTGCACCTTTGCGTCAAACGTCGGCATCGCCATAATGAAAGAACGCCACATTGGTGGTCACAGCGGCAAATAACCCAATAGCAAATTTATAGCTTAATGAAAAGGGTCACAGCGTCAGCGGCGGAAGTGATTAGAGTGCTTTTAATTAGGGCCGTATGTCATCGCTTGAAGAAAAAAAATTGAGGGAAGCGGACTTTGTCCCACGGGGTTGTCAGTCACTTAGGCGGAACTGAGCGTATTCTAAGAGAAAGTTACAATTTCGATGTGCCTATCAGCCATGAAAAAACTCTTAAAAAATTCAGATATTTAATTAATCAATTAATTAACTATTTATTTATTTATTTATTTATTTATTTATTTATTTATTTATTTATTTATTTATTTATTTATTTATTTATTTATTTATTTATTTATTTATTTATTTATTTATTTATTTATTTATTTATTTTTATTTAGCGTACATCAGACGTGCCGTGAAAAGTATTCTTAAATCAAAGCAGAACATTCCTAAGGACCAAAAAGGAAACAGTCAGAGCTTTCACTCGGGTGTAATTGTAACGATGTAAGAGGGAAGGAAAGGAAGGAAAGAAAAGGGAGAAAAAGGAAAATGAGAAAGTGAGGCATTAAAGATTGATGAACATATAGGGAATACTTCATGTCTTCTATGATTATTCAGGCTATTTTTCCTGTCCAGCTTTCTGTTTCTTTGTGATCTCTGTGATCCTAGCCCTCAGGTTGCCTAATCGAATTTGCCGTGCTATTTCGAATGTACCTTTTTCTTAAACTTGAGCCTCAAAGTTTCATTTCACTAGGAATTTCACAGCGGCTTGTGCTTTCAAGTTCTATGTGAGTCAAGTGGGCACTCCGATTTTTTTGAGTAGCAGGAACTTTGGGGAAAGAATATTGCTTACCCACATAGAGTCCATCTTTCCTAAGGCACTGTCTTGTTCAAAAGGAGGGACTAGAGGGGCCTGAGGGGTGGGGGATAGCACATTATTATTTGGGGTAAGTAATATCAAAAATTGACGTACCCATCCGACTCACGTAGTAACCTGTTTTCCTAGTGCTGATCTTTTCCTGCTCTTTCTTTCCATTCAAAAATCAAGTTCACCATACCGATGACGGAATGATGTAAGAATTTACACGATGACCTTGACTTAGCCCGGAATTAGCCACAATTTTGCTGTTGACACAGAAAGAAGACCTGGTCGTGAGTGAACTTACAGTTCAAGACCTTCTTCAATGCTATTTCAAGTTTCTCCAATGTTACGATTTACCTCAACCATGGCTCGTGTTTTTTCAACGAATTTACGCGATGTGTTGGAATCTTTAGAAACTTTTAAGTGCTTCCTATTTTAAAAGGGATAAAAAGGATAAAGCATTTGCCGTTGATCAATCCCTTTTTGGGATGCGGCACGCATTCTACTTCCATTTGTACATTCGCAGTGGCATTTGAATGCGATGTGGCCTATACAATGACTTGCGGGGGCCAGCCGATGTACAAGTCAGTGTTTTTTATCCTCCCAGACAATCCTCAATCCTCAAGTCTGGTACCACCGACCCCGGAGGGATGAAAGGCTTGGTTGGCCCGGGCGAATCACGACCCAGGTATTTGCTCCCTAGACCGCTCGCGTAGTAAGCGTGCCACTTGCCACTACACCACTTCCGCCCTCAGCTTCTCTATTCACGTTGTCAAAATGGAGACGACCAGTTTCCATCCAAATACAATAGAAACTAAGGCAGTAGTAGCTATGAAACAGCTATTACCTGGTCTGAGCAGGGTCATTCCTGCTGATGACTGCAGCAGCAGCGGAAGTTCCCAATAAGATATTGCAGAACCTTATTGACCATAATTGTGCCATTCTATAGAAGTCGGAGAAATCGCAAAGGAAAAGTGCTGCTCTCTAAAATGAAACCCCATTCCTCAGAAGGGAAAGAAACGGAAAGATGGCTCTGAAACGATCTCATTCAGGAAAACAAGGGGGTATTAAATAATGCTCGAAATAACACGAGTGCAATCACTTTGCTGCTTAGCGCCTATTAGCGCCCTGTACGGAGGCGTATCCCTTCATTGCTATTGAGGGAATTTTTCACAATCATACCCCTTCCTTTTAGGGAGTTTCGATACCATACACATCACCAGCTTCGGAGGGGACCCTCGTGCCTATACGACCTCTCACCATCTCTCATTGATTCTAAGACAAGCTGTCACACTTCCAACTCCACCCCAAATTTACTCCGAAACTGCGAGGAGGCAGGGACGATGATGAATGTGGGGGGGGGGGTGATATCGTTAATGAAACGGCAGTTCTAAGGCTAACGAACTCTCCTAATGTTGTTACCTCGCATATTTCACGCTATTTTCCCGGCGATTCCGCAATACTGGCGAAAATCTCTCAAAATAGTCCCCCTTTTCTCCTTCCACTACAAAATCACCTCTCACATCAAGTTCTCCGGGAACCTTCACTCACATCCCACTCAACCAAATAGGAAGACAAGACGAAATTACCCTCCTGCGTATTGGAAACAACTTCAAATACGACCCTATTTCACACGCCGAACTTGCCACAACAGACGGTGGACGCCGAAATATACAGGGGGGGGGGGCAATAAAAAGACATTTTGTCTCCAGACTCAAATGGATTTAATCACACTTTGCTCAGCTCAAAGCGTGTGCTCCCAACTTAGAATTGAAGAGCGCATTTCATTTCATAAAAAAAATCTTCATAGTGGCCATCTACGTGGACGGCATCAGAAAAGTTTGCCCCGGAAACATGGTGCTCTGGTCGAGCTCAATGGGGTTCTCGACTGATCGTGTACCGTTACGACGGGTTCCGAAGGGCGGGTTCCGAGGGGGTTTGCATAGTTAGAGCTAAATCCCTTAGGAACTATCCCACGTTGAAGGAGGCCTGCGTGTACTCATAGAGGGACATTTAGGGAATATTTTGCTGAGGAACTTTCGTCAACGACGGCAATCTCTGCGAAGAAAAAAGGCCGAAGTGCGACCTGGGCAAAATGTCTTTTTTTTTTGCTCGTAGGCAGAATCAGGGGGCCTTCAATGGTTCCTCTTTATCAGATAACGTTCTTAAAGAACTTGAGGATACTGGAAGGTGCTAACTTTTGCTGTTGACCGCTCTAGAAATGTAATCATTCAGAATTTAAACCATTGTATGACGTCCTTGATCTTACATGCGAACATTTTACGTTCTCTAGTGATCTTGTGATCGGCGAACTGTGTTGATTGCGTCCATCACGTCATTATCATCGCATTGTTACGGCCATATTTAGATCTTCCATAACTGAACGTTCTTTTTGCTTTTGTCGTATGTTTTCTCTTGCTCTTGTCAGGCCCGCGTTATTCTCGTTGTCCTAGGTTCCCATCCCAAATCGTCGATTATCACCAATCATTTCAGACATGGTCGGATCGGCGAAGAAATCGCCGGCTCCACGATGGCGACTCATCGCCATTGCTCTGCTACTGCTCGGCGCTGCACTTGCTATATTCGGTCTAGTAATGCACTTGCTTGTCCCATCCCATGGTTAGTCCGTGATAATATCCGGGAGCGTTCGTTTAAACTTTGATTCTGTTTTACTCTAGTTTTTTTTTTTTCATTGGAGAACTGCTGATTCGAATCTGTTTTCCCGAATATTTTACGCTCTTTTCTTTTTTTATAGATTTTCAAGAATTTTTAATGTAATTTGTAGACCTTTCTAACACTGACATTGTAATTGTGAATTACGTCTAGAAACCCAAAAAAGGAGTTATAGCCATTTCGAGAAATCTGAATCCAATCTGAATGCACGAGATTTTTTGTTAAATAGGCCGATGTCAGACTTTGCGAATCGCGCGATTCGCTAGCGTCTGCGGTCGCGTCGCGGCCAGTGAATCACTCAATTGGCTGGTACCGCAACGCGACCGCGGACGCTAGCGAATCGCGCGATTCGCAAAGTCTGACATCGGCCTTAGGGGGTCTGCGCTAGTCTGTGAATCAAATATTCAGTGGTCAACCAATCATTCCTCCATTCCATGGTGCGGTTTGTTAAAGGGGTACCAGTCATTGGTCGTGTTGGCAAGGACGAAAACGCTGCCCGTGTGGCCATATCTTTCGACTGCCACCACTGAGTGCAACGGGAGTGCTTGGCGCATTCCGAAGGATTAACGCCTAACGACTTTTCCCCTTATCATTTCGATGCTGACGGAGTATTCTATTTTGGCTATCGAGAATGCGGCAGTTTCGCAAGAATTTTTAGATTTATTGTAATTTATGGGAACTTCATGGGCGGAAGTGGTGTAGTGACAAGTGGCGCGCTTACCACGCGAGCGGTCCGGGATCAAATCCTGGGTCGTGAGTCGCCCGGGCCAACCAAGCCTTCCATCCCTCCGGGGTCGGTTAATTGGTACCAGACTTGTCTGGGAGGATAAAAAACACTGACTTGAACATCGGCTGGCCCCCGCAAGTCATTGTATAGGCCACATCGCATTCAAATGCCACTGCGAATGTACAAATGGAAGTAGAATGCGTGCCGCATCCCAAAAAGGGATTGATCAACGGCAAATGCTTTATCCTTTATCCTTTATGGGAAGTTTGATGATTATTCCATCTGTTTTTCTCAGTAGACCTACGAGAGTTTCGGCCATTTAGGTCGCTTAGGTCTTTTATTTTGTACGTCGTAAGTGTCTAGTAGGAGTGCAATTAATAAATATAGTAATAATTGTAGGAAATTCAGCTTCCCAGTAATCCTCAGCAAGGAATAATGTATTAGGTACCGGATATCTTAGTGTCGTTTTTTCACCGCGAGTTTCGGACCACCAATATTTTAATTCAAAATCCAGTGAGTGAAACGGCATATCCATCGAATGACTCATTAGCCCTTTCCCATTTACCAGTATGAGTGAAAACCTCGTACGATTAAAGTTAGGAATTTTTTGAGACGAAAAAGAGAGGTAGGTCGAATTTGACATCATCTGACAAATCATCCCTCTACCTTGCTAAACAGTTGGGCCTGGACAAAATATGTATACATTTAGTTAGAGTAGGGTCTGCACTGTTTGGTGGAAAATTTATTACTTATTACTTCGTATTATTTAC
>MU899581.1:0-13078 GCA_036418205.1 Ostertagia ostertagi | reverse complement strand
TCAGTTCAAATACACTCTCAAATGCTTGTGCCATTTCGAATATAACGTGAGTGCATGGCGCGTTGCGAGGCTAAACATCGACCGCTTTCTTGCTTTTTTTCAGAAGAACTTTGTCAGAAAATGAGAGTAAAGCTCACTCTGGTCGATAGCGTTGATAAGCGGAGGTACAACCTTGTCGACGGCAAGAGATGTGAAGGCAAGTCCAAGGATACCGTCAGTTGGGTCCTACAACGAAAAGCCCGCTGAGAGACTGTAAGATCCGTGACAGCCCTAATTTTCTGAGTCTTACTCACATTCTTGAAGTCTGCCGAGATGTGTGTAGCCAGTCCGAAGGTGGTTTTTGGCACAGACAGCTGCTGTTCCTTAGCTCCACCGAACTGTAACGATGTTTTTGATAACGCAGATAATCGATTTATGGATTTCTTGCAGCAGAATTTTCGGATTTTCCAGTGATCAATTCCAGTGATCTTGTATCAAAGAACGAATTAGTGCTTATTCGCTACCAGAAACTACGTAGTTACCTTAACGGTATCAGTTCCTAGCACTCCCTTGGCATCTCCAGAACCATACTGGATCGTCCAGGTCTTTGTGCTCTTCACGAATGTGGACGAAGACGTAGACACGAACTTATGCTTCTTGTTGCAAGATGTACTGAAATTTGAGGAAATTTAGTCTTTTTCAGAAACACTATTCCTTTTTCCCAAATTCTCAGTAGAAGGTGAGCGATCCTTCATGTACCTATAATTGTTACACAGCAAGTGGATCCTTTACAGTTCGCCCTGTATTCTACACTCACACTCACTCAGACGATCATGGCCTTCAGGGGGGGTGTAGGACATTTAACAGGGCCCTTGAAAACGCTGAAAGGTGACGCTAGTACTAAGCCCAGCAGAGGGGGGGGGGCAGTTCGCTCACGTCCCCCCTCCAGAGTACCTTCCCCTCCCTAACTCGGCCCCAAGTTCTGCAAGGGGCTCACTCACTTCAATTTTCCCCTAACGACATGAACACCCTCTCTCTTTTTCCTAATACACCTTATAAACATGGTGAATGGTCCAGAAGACCGATACAGCGGTCCATGAATGGAATCGGAGAAGAACTAGCCTTTAACTAGCCAGTGAAGGTTGTATAGGGATCCGGCTCCACCAACTACATTCACAACCCTGTACGTGAGTTAAAGGCAAAGTTCGGGCTCAGACCCACTTAATGAGCCTTTACGGTGGCTAGAAGCGCTAGGTACGCAAGTGCAGAGGTCGCGTCACTTCCCTACTTCGAAAAGCGTTATTTAGACGCTAGGCGCTAAGAACTTTGACACGCTCCACCTGTTGCGACACGCTCCGCCCACCGCTCGATATCTTGTCTGCGTCGCTTTGATCTGCTATGCTCTCTCTACTCGGACTTCTCTAGCGCTCTCCGCGCTCACATTATCTCTCATCTCCCTGCCGGCCTTTTGAACTTCTCCGCAGCGTAGAGCAAAAGGCTCGTATTTCCTGTGTATTTCACGATTTTTTTTTCTCCACTGGCGGTCCACCTCCTACCCCTACCCAAATTACCTCATAATTTATTCCTGAATCTTGCCTTTAAACTCGTTTTGAAGGACTTACTCGCAAGCGGTTTCCGGTATCCAGAGGTTGGCTGAGCCGGTGTCGAGCACAACGACAAACTGCTGGCTGGGTGTGCCGATAGTGATGTTACCGACGTACTCGTAGTCTCCGTAGTCAGATACCTAAAATCCAACGATTGCCTTTGGAAATGTCTTTAAAAAGCAACTTGTCGAGCAACGGATATGTACTCATAAAATATTTAATATTATAGTTGCGAACTCTTTTTTTCAATTTCTTGAAAAACTGCCTTACCGATTGTCCAAGGCTGGCCAGATTGGCGCACGGAGAGAGTTACGGTACTCGACGTAAGCGGCATACTCGCCTCGTTCAATCATTTCGATCTAAACACGGAAGAATCACTTCAATTCGATCGATAAGCCAACGAACGAAATAGTTTCCATTTCTATCCATAAACGTGACCTCTCGATTTCGCATCATGATTTGGATGCTGATGAATACGCAGCGGCGAGCCCAACCAGGGCCAAGAGAATGGCGAAACGCATCCTGAAATTTTAGAGGACTGAACGGCCATGTTTACCACCACACTCAATCTAAATACATAGAAATCTACTGATGAGCTGCAGATCTGCGGCAAATTGTGCTAGCGACTGTAGGTAAAAGACCACAAATGGAACAGTAGATTGTCCACTCGAGAGGAAAGGGATAGGAGGATCACTTCAGCCGAACTATCTTTGGAATCGCAAGCTCACATGGTCGGGCTCTAGTCGTTCTTAGGTCAGAAAGTTTGCACACAAAATTGTGAACTTTCTAATGAAAAAAGTTTGGACAGAATGGAATACGGCCGGCGAAATGTTTAATGGACTGCTACCGTCGTGTTGTAGCTTATCGGACCGGAACTTTATACCCGCCTTGCTGACGTAAATTTTGCGTAATCTGATAAGGCCTTTACAGCCACGAGCACGCCCAAGACCATTGTTAGACTACTCAGAAAAGCCATCGCTAATTTTTTGCTTCCCGGGCTTTTGGGTAAGGTCAAAAGTTAAGGTAGTTGTGCTTGAAAACACATTTCTGATGACTACGATTCATGTGTATCCTCATGGTGGGATAAGGTGGGCCGACACGTCATGCGATTTTGCGATGACCGTTGGACCAGAGCGGTTACCGACTGGATCCCTCGGGACGTCAAACGAACACCTGGACGACCGCCGGCCCGATGGTCAGACTTCTTCACGAAAGCTCTGAACGAAAGGAATGAAGGACTTCGTGTCCCTCGAGCGAGGAGGATCCACTGGACCACTCTAGCACGCGACAGGGACGAATGGAGACGTTGCTGGCGCCCGCTCGAGCAAATCGACGATCAACAGGACGACAGGTGATGGTGCTCCCAATATATCGAAGCTGATTACTGACGAATCCCATTTATGTTGCTCCCCGGATGGATGTGGGCCATTTTGGAACATAAAACGCCAATTAAAGGAATCTTGCGCGGAAAATTCTTGCACTCTTTCCTAACATGAATATGTCAGTTGTGATCACTGGAAATAGCACACAAAGTTTCACGCATGAAGATTCGGTTTCTGAAGAGAAACAAACGTACAAAAACTACACGTTATGGACCATCGAAGGACCAGGAGGCAGGCGAGGCATGGAAAGAAGACGGCGTTTGGCCGGCTACGTACCAGGCGACGCAATGAGAGAATCGGGTTAAAGCGCGCGATTTCGGAGAGTGGAGACAAATCGATCGATGGAATAGGATGGAGTAGAAGTGTAAGATGTGAATGCAACGAAGCAGAAGGCCAGAAAGAGCTTCTAGTGAATGCACTCCAAGAACCAAGTTTGAGCATCCCCGTCGCCAGCATTCGTGAAAGACGTCCGTGGGCAATTCGAACGCGTAGCAGCCTTTTCGAGTTTTCGAATTTCTAATCAAAACGAAAGCAATACTTCAGTTCTTTTCACTATTATCGTGGATAATGAGTCTCAAGCCAGTGATTTATGGCTGAAATAGAATCATGATTTTTCCGCGCAAGATTCCTTTAAAGCAAGCAACTTATCTCCTCCGTCCGTATGACATTATGATACACTATTGGATCACACTGTCGTCAACCGGTTGGAGAAGATCAGAATTTCCATTGAAGAGAGTCATAATGATTTGTGCATCGCCCAATTACTGTCATGATAGAGATGAACAACTCTGAAGATGCAAGTAGACTTCAGCAGAAGTTTGTGAAGTGGTTTCTGGGGAGAGAGTTTTCGTTAATATTATGGATTTACGAACGACTTCTTTGAGCGTTCCAGAACTCCCTAATCCACCAAATCTTACTCCTTATAGTTATTCCGATTTACGATATGGATTCTGTCCAGAACAGTCGAGCTATTAATTCTGGATACCGTCGATGATCTGCCGTGTCTGTAGGGCGTGGATTTTGGCCTGCCGTGTGCTCGATTGGGGCTGGAAGAAACACGTTCATTTTTGTTGACAATGGCGGAAGCAATGGTTCCGCTCTCCGCATTGTGAACACCTTTCGTGTCGGCAACCAGTGAAGCCATTGCAGTATTCAAGGGAGGATAAGGGCGGATTTCTCAGTTGACTGATCGTGAGTAGCCCTGACCACTGGCTCGATATATGCGCACTATGAGCACGGCGTGGATACCGGCTTCAGTCACTTTGATCATGCTCTCGCTAAAGTCGACAACAGCTATTGAATTTACTTCCCACCATTAAAGGCAAAAGTCGGGCTCAATAAGGGGGTATTATGGCGATTGAAACTGAGTATAGAGATGCGAAGTAGAACGACAGTGGAGAAAAAACTGAGAAAAACCGTCGACAAGGCCGTTAACAAAACCCTCTTCCCCACTAGCAGTGAAGGAGGCTGGCTTGGAAAGAGGCACGTACAAACAAGTTTCGTAGAGCTAGTCGGTTGATACGGCAATCAACCTAGCTGATTTCACACGTTATGCCAGCCACGCACCACATCCCAAGGTGGGCGGTCGTAGCGGGGCCAGGCGGCGATAGCGCATAGTACATGCCCTGGGGCCTTATTACCGCGCCGTTCGAGATTTTGAGCGTGGGAACATCTGTACTGGTGCGTAACCAAGTACAGAGATGACCGAAAGGGTTGGTTTTGGTCAACTAATCCCGACCTTTGCCTTTAAGATCATGCATTTGCTTTAAAGACGGGATTACTATGACAATACGACCACTAGAAATCACGTAAAGTATCTATCCTGCAGGATAAGAGAAACCCAATGGGAAAGACCGAGACCCGACAGCCCCCTTTTCTTTTTCCGCATTCATGGACTTTCATCGCTGCGCCTCGATGAATTTCCGTGTATTACTCCCAAGAGTTGAGTCTAGCAAAAAATTTCCAGAGCTCCTAACCGCCAAAATTTCATTCCTTCATGTTATCCGATTTACAATATGGATTCTATCCAACACAATCCAAGCTATTCCGTTCTGGATACCGCGACGAATCCCTCATGCCTAACGTGGATTGGCCCACCGATTGCTCGATTGGGACTGAGAGCAAAGAAACTGCTTAGTTTTTTTGACGATCATGGAAGCGATGGTTCTGCACTACACATTGTAAACACGTTTCAGTATCATACGCCCTCTCTGCTAAGCGGCCGCAGTCAAACAACAACACTACGTGCGCGCGCGCGTGGCATGACCCTGCAGCACGCTGAAGGACAACTCCGCCTGTGCGAAAACGCGTCTGCACCGCAGAAAGCAAACGAAGGTATGCCTGCTTTTTTAACTTGGTGTACGTTTCTTTTTCGACTAACACCTGTGCAGAATCGACTCCTCTATTGAAGAAGGTACGATGGACCTCCACGTCCCAAAATACAAACATAAATTGCTGAAGAACCACGAATATGACCTTCCTATTTTTGGTGGTCGATTTTGTGATTAAACGAGCGACAGCAGAAGGCAGCATTTCAATATAACACTGCTACGCTGAGTAGAAATCATATCAAGCAAGACGTGAAGATTGCTAGAGATCGGCGAGATGGCAAACTCTCGCCGCACTAACCGTTTGACGTTATCCCAAGAAGAGCCGATAAGTAATGTCATTGCCGGCCCTATCTCCTTCGCTGGCTGCAAACGATACTCTTTTAACTCCGGGATTCACCTTTTATCGGCGCTGAAACAACTAAAAACTTTGACTTCATACGAATATTGCCTTTAATNCCGAATTTCGACAAATTTATTTGTTTATTGGAGACGTAGACAAGTCTACGTAGAGTAGGACAGTCAACACATAATAAACCAAACAGACAAAGGCGCACAGTAAATGGCATAATATCTGTGCTAAACGAAACAAACAAAAGAAATCAAAACATCAAATGCAGAAAGACGTAATCAACACAACTCAAAGGAAGATGAAAATCAAGAGACCCCTGAAAGAAAGAACAGAAAAAAGACAAGTAAATTGCGCTAAACTTAAGAGGCCAGCCTTTTGAATTGACTGAGAGACAAAGTTAGCGTATCTTGACGAAATAATTTGTTGAAACGAGTGAGAGTCCTGATTGGAAAACTATTAAACCTGACCTGAGTTTTAGAAACCGGAATCTTGAGCTTGATACTACCTCTCCTAGTGTTTGCTCTAACAACCTCAAAGAAGTCTGAAGAGCACAAACTCACTCTGCCAGTCAATATCTTTAACGCCATTAGCAAATCATTAATAGCACGCCTAGAAGATAAACTTTTGAGGCCTACTTGATCTCTTCTGTCGGCGCCATTTGGAATAAGTTGGTCCGACTCCACAACACCGCATAAAGAGCTTCCTGGTAAAGTTGTTCTGGACACTTTCGATTAAGTCACTATCACGCTTTTTATGAGGAGAAAAGACTATTGCACCACTTTCAACTATTGTTTGCGAATATACGTCTTATAAGCTTTCAATAAAGTACGAGAATCTTTGGTACGTAGCGCTTTAAACAAATTATAGATCCATAGAATTGTTCCACTGAGCAGAATTTCCGATCATTTGCAATCTTTCCTTACCAACTAATGAATCCTTTTACTTCATTCATATTGTTTTTGTTTTTGTTTTCTTCATTCAAAATATTTTTAGTAATGTCCTGAGATGGGAATTGGCTGCTGCGCACGTAGTAATTGAGATGACTAAGAACAAAAATTGAAACTAAAGGAACGAAAACGACCCACTGCTTGAGAATTCACATTAAAAGACCCCTCCCTAAAGTGAAAGAAAGCCAAACATATAACACATATTTGTTGTGAATACCTCATTTTAATAATTTATTTCTTACGCCGGAACAAAAACACAAACATCAAACAGCACTGGACTGCCATCTACAGCAGAACATAAATAAATAGAAGAATACACATAGCAAAACTTGTAGTTGGTAGTACTGAGCCTTTTATACTAGGTGTTACGATGGTGCGCTGGAGTGTAGTGAACTACGCTGCCTGAACAAGAATTTCCTAAAAGTGTGATATGCGTGAATAAGAAAAGAGGATAGTTTGTACTAACACCGTGCAGCCAAAGCTGCTTTCCGTCAGATAACGCGGCCCGCAGTTATGGCGCAATAGCACTGCGGCACACCGTCACTGCACTAGAGCAAACGAGCTAGCCGCCTCGTAAAACCTGTCGATTACCGCCCACACTATGGCAAGAAGAAATGGCCATTGAAAAGAGCAAAGCCTTCTTAAGATGATGTGTTTTTGCTTCCTCTTTCTTACAATCACTTCCTCATGAATAAAGTAAGGGGTGACTAAAGCGTGACTATCAGCCTCCTACACAGATTTTTTCTAGTACGTAGAGGCAACGTACATCCTGCCTGGCCTTCCAAATCAACCGCCGGAACACGACTCGCGGCATCCTGATGTCAATCCTGAAAGGGCCAGTATAAGTTCCATCTCTGAATCCTGCGTAGCCCCCCTCATCCCTCTGGGCCAGGCTTCCTTCCTCAATTGACGATACTCCGCTTAAAAAATCCACGACGTTTGCCCCACAGTCTCTAAAAGCTGAAAAAAAGAGGTGGGAGACTACGAAATGAAATGACCTTAACTGAAAACACGGAGTGTTGAGCGAGCTATGACCAATCGAAGTGTAAAAAAGTGATTGATCTCCATAAACTAGAGTAGTGAAAATGCCCCCTGATCCAATGTCTCTATATCGCCGAGAACCTCACTGACGCGCGTGCACGTTTCGAGCCGAAACAATTCATCCAAATTCCTAAAGCATTCGGTGGAAGAACTAAGTGACAAGTGTCTATTTTAGATGTTAAATCGCTTATCGTTAACGCAGGCCTTCTGTGACATTACCTGGTCGCTAGAAGATGGGGACTCCCCCAATTAAGTCATTTCTACCAGCTCAAGGTGTCAGTTGGACCATTCAGGTCGAAGTGTAGTCTTTAAAAATCATGACAAATCGCTATTACCGTTGAGTTGGAAACTAGTCGTTTGGACCAATAGTTTCCAATGCTCATGTTACAGTCTCCGAGAAGCGACATCACCATAAATGCGCCAAGCAAACTAAACTGTTATTAACTGTCTCGATTACAAGCTAAATCATTCAGATATCTGTACTGGAAAGAGATGCCGAGTTTCTTTGAAAGTAGAACGTGTATGCTAAAGGAAGCGTCTACCGACGGGCGAATCGATCGTCTATTGTCGATGTCGTACACGTGGCAGTAGCTTCGAATAAATGGAAATCCCATGACCCAATATACATTTTCGTTGGCATCAGAGCAAGCATACACTGACCGGTATTCGAGCTGGAAAAGCTTCACATTAAAAACCACACCCAGCACTTTGTGACAACATGGATGAAGCCACTTTCCGGCATACCGTAAGAATTAGACCTACTCCGAAACTATCTGGTCTTTCATTACTTAATTCTGCAGAAATGTTCGCAATCTTTTGTTATTCCTCACTGCGTTTTCCTAGAATAGCGTGCGGCCAAACTTCCGTGAAAAAGAACCGTTCTTGCTAGCTTGCCTTGAAACCGTGAAAACGCTCAAGTCCTGACCACTCTCCGACTGCTCCATCGGCTCACATCTTGGATGTGTAGGGCTCATCTTGAAAGCTTGGAAAAAAGTGAAATTGCGACGAACCCACCCCTTTTGTAGCTGATCTGCGAATCAGCCCCATCTCCAAAAGTGGACGGTGTCGATAGTGTCGTGGAACATGATGGGATAAACTTAGCACACTACTATTGCTTCACTCTCAAGACTAAAAAAAAGGTGCACACTGAGGAAAGGCTGTTCTTGAAATAGCAATTTCTATATATCAACAAATTGTCCAATTTTCACAATCTCAGTAAAGGTTCCTCCCTCCACCCGTTTGCCTTCCACCAACACTGTTTCATTCAAGTGACGTAAACGCAGCCCACAGAACCAACCAAAGTTGAACGTGCACCCTATAGGTCCTGAAACGTATGACATATTGGTAGAAGTTAATGCCTTGAACAAAATGTTCGCGTCATACGCTAAATCCCTGAGCGACATCTCCAATGACATGGAACTGAAGAGCCGTGACAGCGCACAACCAGACCGCCTCACAAAAGACTGACAGAAATATTGGACCAACATTGACGAGCTAACAGCGGCCGCGGGTTTATTTTGACCATCATCAGCGCTTTACGTATAGTCCTATGGCAGCTGCCTGTACCCTTGACAGGAGCCCGTGCTCGCTAGAAGCAGCCACGAACCCCTTGTCAAGTACCCGGCAACCACCGCTAAGATGCGGACAGGTCAGACGAGTCGCAGCGTAAGCTGTGTGCCGTGAGACGCACTATACTATATTCTATATAGTGTTTATTCATGTTCTATACAAGACCAATAAAGTACGCGCTGCGGCTCGTCCGCTGACCAGCCCGCTTCTTTGCCTTCTCGCCGAGCAACCGGCCTGCTGTCGTCTACCCGTAGTCGCCGTTCCTCTGCCTAATTAGCTAGGGAAGTGGTGTCTTCCAGTTATTGAGTCAGTGATGTATTTGTTCTTTGCTCACGTTTCCACATCATCAGGGTGTATCTTGGTTGTGTCATTTGGCTCTTCGGACAAACTAGGTATCTCAGCTGTGAAGATACTGAACAGCCCAGAGAGAGGACCCTTTCACCACACAGCTCCTCTTTACTCTTAGAGCAAACCTGACTGTCTCGAACCTGAAAAGATTACCACGGGATTGACGAAATCCATTTAATGAGAATAGGAAACATTTTCAGCTAGCTGTGGGACACTTTAGAAAGTTTACAAAATCACTTGTTCCTTTTGTGGGAGACGAGTATATCGGCGAGACGGCAAGACCGCTCTGTGTACGTGTAAAAGAGCACATAGAGGGCAAGAATAGGTCACGATCATCAACTGCTTTAGGAGCCCACAGGGTTCAAATTCATGATGGGGATGACTTTGAAGTCACAGTTAAGGTCTTGGCTCAAGAATCAGAAACATCTGCACGGAAAACCCTTGAGGCATTTTGGATTCAAGTCAGCAGTCCTAAAATGAATCAGAGGGAAGAAGGCCTCATGATAACGAGGGAGTTAAGACCTTATATAAGATTAGCCTTCCAGTAGTGACTCTCATTTGGAAAGAGTCCGGATTGCAGCTGGTGCTGGCTTTGTGGCTGGTCTAGAAGCCCGGACTGAATTGCGGTAAGTGGTCCTTCTTGGGGCTAGCGATGTTTTGGGTTGATTTTGAACTTCTATAAGGTGGCGGCGACGTTTGGTCGGGTTGTCATAAACTGATTAGGCTTTTGCAGGCTCTGACGAAGGCGACCCCGCCGAAACGTTAGCCCATAAAGCTTGTTTATCAACCTCGTGTCGTGTTCAATAGAAGAAAGCTAGAAACATACATGCCGAGGTTCATTCAAGGCCGTACATGGCAACTTTAGAAAGTGTTTGGCAATGGTTGTAGTGATGAATCACTTTGAAAGCTTTGTGAAATGGCTACAGACTAGGAACAGCAGAGTACATCACAAAAGCTGAAATGGGGGCTTACTGAGGCCTCAGAAAAATTCAGCTCACGCTGCTCATTAGAACAATATTCGCGTGAAGAAAACAAAAAGGGTATGAAGGAATGCTAAAGACACATTAATCCCTACGACACGTTCACGTCAACACTGTCGGGAGCTATCGCAAGATACGGGGCATTGTTGTATCAACGCATTCAAACCACCAAAACATCCCCTTTCGTTGCAAATGGACTAAGCTTAAGGCGGAGAGGAGAGAACCCAGTGTGTGTTAGCAATTTCATTTTCCTCAAATCCGTACCCTCTCGTAGGCTTAGTTCTAGAGGATGTTCCTGTATCTTGCGAGCGGCCACAATCGTGATAGTGGAGGCGCCTCAGGCCGAGTTCAGCGGTAGCCAATGTAAAAGTTGTTCAAGTTTAGGTGACCTTGTGTAGTAATACTTTAGAAGGGCGAACCTGAACAATGTAGTCTGTGTAATCGATAGCGTACGAGTCATCTCCTATAAAGAACAAGATCGGTGGCGGTCTGGCGTAGCATGAGATCTCGTAGATGCCGTCCTCCTCGTCGAACTTAACACGAACGTACCACATCAAAAGCAACATCAAAAGTACCAAATATCTTCAATAAAAAATGACACACAATAAGGCACATTCCACGAATAAGTCATGGAGCGCTTCCGTGAGTAAAATTGAAATGTTAACAAATGTAGGTAATCTGCGACTCGAAAGAATACGACAAGAGAGCTAAAGTTATTTGGCAGCGAGTGACAGCGGGTTTTACTCGAGGGTCTCGCAGTCCATCAGCAGGGTGTCCGCGTCTTGCTCGCCGCCGTGCTCCCCCGTCCAGTTTCTCTTCTCGGCGCCTAGTGTCTCTTCGAGAGCGCTGCCCCTTTCGGAATGAGCCCTTCAAGGTTCTCAGGGTTTTTTTCATTTTTCTTTCTGGCGTGCTTCTTCATACTTTTTTCTACAAAATAGCTGCTTCAATCGTAGAATTAAGGAGGAGGAATTCACGATTAGAATGAAGGTCGAAGAAAGGGAAACTGACCTAGTTGAGGGACCCACGGACCTCCTGAGGGTGCGAACTGACGCGCAATTCGCATGGAAAAATTTGACCTCGGCGACCTATCATGCCTCAAAGCTGGCGGGTCCGGCGATCTCCGCCCACCGACCATCATCTGGTCTCGCCGTCGCACATAGTAATTCATACGCAGGTGCGAGAGAGCGGGTGTGCACCTTTAGTCAGGATTGACCTTTCACACCTCCTCGCCGTGGTTATCTCGCACCACCCTGTAACCTGCCTCTGGGTGGACCTCGCTTAATTAGCTGAGCTGAGTGCTGACCCAACTCCGACAGACTCATTATAGAGGATATTGATATTGGTAATAAATTCATTTATGCAGTAGCGGTTAGAGGAAACAAAATCTCAGAAAAAAGGATAAAATGGGGTCTCAAAAATAATTAATTTTTAGCTAACAGCACTCGCAGAGCGAGCCGTTTCCACGCAGAACAGGTGCGAAGGAGAAACTCCAGAGGGGGGGGGGCACTCCATTGTTTCTCCAATGCTCAAGATAAGGATGAGAGCACTAATGACACGTAATCGGCTCATTTAGAGTATATTCCGATTAGTATCGCTGTAATGTGGAAGAAGTCCCAAGATTTCTTCACATATTCCGCCTGCCATGGTCCATGAAAAGGTTCTGGACAAGGATAATGGACACCCTACCTGCCTATGTCTAGGGGTGGTGAAGCTCCAATGTGGATGACCTGGGTAGAAAAGTGGATATATGTGGGCAGGATGTGTGGAACGGAGAGCATCCCCAGAAAAAACTTTAAAAGTACGCCCGCGTATAATAAAATAAGTGCGTATCTATCTACTAATCTTATCATAGCGTTGGATAGCACAAAATAGCACAAGTGAATGCTCTCTAGTACTACGTATAAGTTAGCAATGGAGTGGCCCCCCGAAACTGAAGTTTCACCTTACGAAATTAAAAGTTTCGCCTAACTTCCCTACAGGCAAACTAATTTATGAAAAGTGTTGCCAAAACGGCGCATCTCAAGAAGAAATAGAACGACTTTGCAGTAGGATGTCGAGAAATGTCACTAATACATCTGTATAATCTGAATTTTTTGTTAACTATGCTAAAAATTTGTATAAATTAAACTTTTGTTTGTTTCCGTGAATATAGTAATGATAGACTTGATAATCAATACTGCGCATGAGAGCGATATGTTGGAGAGAGGTCAGCACTCAGCACACCTAATTAAGCGAGGTCTACCCAGAGGCAGGTTACAGGGTGGCGCGAGATAACCACGGCGAGGAGGTGTGAAAGGTCAATCCTGACTAAGTTTCCCTCTCCCCGAGTGATTAGATAGCTGAGAGAGAGCGTAGTGTTGAAGAGGGCACAGCGATGAGAGTCGCATCAATGCTCGAATCAACGGGCAAGGAAGGGGTACCATTTCTCGGGTTCTGGGCCGTTTCTCATGGTTCTTCCTTCTTTCGTGTACCACTCACCATCCCTAGGTTTGAAATGGGTTGCTTTTTCATCGTGAATTCGTCCTTTAATCGTGAAATAGGAGTAGTTG
>MU899576.1:0-23396 GCA_036418205.1 Ostertagia ostertagi | reverse complement strand
AGATCGACCGATGACCACATCTACTTTTTATGAACGCAGTAACCTTCATCCAGGTCATCGCGGAATGTGCCTTTGACGTTGCCTTCATAGTGGCTACTCAACCATACAATTGATCGCCGCCAACTGCGAGCACGATCTATGTTGGCCAACTAGTGCTTAAAGGAATCCTTCGCGGAAAATTCTTGCATTCTTTCTTGACATGAATGTGTCAGTTGTGATCACTGGAAACAGCACACAAAGTTTCACGCATGAAGATTCGGTTTCCGAAGAGAAACAAACGTACAAAAACTACACTTCTATGGACATCGAAGGTATCGGCGGGCGGAGCCAAAGGCGAGGCATGGAAAAAGTTGGCGTTTGGCCGGCTACGTATCAGGCGACGCAATGAGAATCGGGTTAAAGCGCGCGATTTCGGAGAGTAGAGACAAATCGATCGATGGAATAGGATGGAGTAGAAGTGTAAGATGTGAATGCAATAAAGCAGAAGGCCAGAAAGAGTTTCTAGTGAAGGCACTCCAAGAACCAAGTGGAAGCATCCCCGTCGCCAGCATTTGTGAAAGACGTCCGTGGGCACTTTGAACGCGTAGCAGCCCTTTCGATTTTTCGAATTTTTTTACCAAAAAAAGCAATATTTCTGTTCTTTTCATTCTTATCGTGGATAATGAGTCTCAAGCCAGTGATTTATGGCTGAAATTAATCATGATTTTTCCGTGAAGGATTCCTTTAAGTGAAGCTGGACAGGCCTGACAGCGCTTGATGATTCGATTTCTTTGTTATGGGCGTGGCTTGATCTGCAACAGTATGTTGGCGAGCGGCAACTTGCAGCCAATATCACTCATTCGTTTCCTGCAAATTTGTGATCCTATATCACATTTCGATTCTATGAAGGACGATCTGAAAAGATTAATGTTCTTGGTCACACTACTATAAAGGTTTTGCTGCTGGTTGACTGTCTTCGCTTTGGAACACTAGGATAGGAACGTCGGTGAAGACTGATAGCGCAAAGGTGTCCTTAAGACTGTTTGTTTGGAAGAATAGGCTCTGCTTTAGATAGATTCAATAAAAACCTTCAAAAGGTTCCAGTTCCAACCAGCCCAATTCAACGACGTGGTGCAATCGTTCGATAGTGATGACAAATGTTCATTCAAGATGGGTAAGATCGCTGGCGCTTTGCGTTCAAGAAATGTGGCAGAATCCTCTTTGTCTCGGTGGACGGGGAAATGGCATTTATTGGAAATCATAGCATCTCTGTTCTCGTTTCGCTTATCCATGGTGGCTTTCTGACTTAGGAATGAGGCCAAACGTACGTTGCGGAAAGCTCAAGGAGAGGGGGCTGCGGGGACGGCATTGTCAGGGTCTATTCAATTAGAGGGGACTGATGGCAATTTTTTCCAGAAAGCATTAGAGCGTACTCTGTGCAGAGGGAGTGTAGATGACTGGGGAGTACTGCTAGGGTGGGGGGATGAGGCCGTACTTGAATTGCGTGAAAAGCGGGATGTTCGAGTTTAACATTAGGAGTTCGCTACGAAGCTGCTCATGATGCACTGACTGGGATTAGATCCGTGCTTGCTTATATTTACTGGATTATCGGTTGCTACAACTAGTCCATACCGCGAGGTGGGTACGACCTTGATACTTGCCAATCACTTCCTCGCGCTAAACCTCTACTCCACTGACCTATCATGGGCTGTTCTTTCCAATGATTGTTGTATTATATCCACTTTTCTGCCGATATTTAGTTCTGGCTGTTATGATCCTGAAAGGAAGATTCCATGATAAGATCGGAGGTCGGAGACAGGGAAAACTACCTAGTGGAAAAAGACGGACCCTCTGAGAGTGCGGAATCAAACAACAAGTTTTGAGCGAGAGGGTACGACCCTGACGAATCCTTAGAAATGGCCGCTGTCTCACGCGCGAGCCGGTGCAATGCCACGACTCACCGCCAGGTATTGGCGATTTAGCGGGAGAGAGGTGTTAGTTGCCGAGGGGCGCACCGGTGAGCGGATCGTTTAACACATTGACGACAACGCGAGTTTTGGCTTTTTTGGCCACGTGGGACCGCGGCGATTTTGCGGGCGCGCTCGCCTCATGTCGTTCAAGCAGATTTTGAGTGATAAATACACAACTAATGATCAATTTAAACTAAATCAATTATTGTAATGACATACCACAGGGTCCAGTAGTGGAATTTCCATCGAATGACATGAATGACAATGAAAAAGCGAAATTTTCAGAACTAGCTGCAATGGACCTCAAAAGCAATTTTACGTTGATTATTCCAATCAAAACACACATGTTGTCATCCCTAAGGTTCCTTATCTACTTCTACTACTATTTAAATCTTCACATTAATAAAAAGAAAAAGTAAACGAAAAATTTATTGAAATGAAGATTTCGTATGGTTCAGAAATCCTCCTCTAAATTAAGCATACGTGACCATTCTAAGGGCCACTATGTTTGTAGCTACGTCAAGGTCTCTTCCATTAGGCCGATGTCAGACTTTGCGAATCGCGCGATTCGCTAGCGTCTGCGGTCGCGTCGCGGCCAGTGAATCACTCAATTGGCTGGTACCGCAACGCGACCGCGGACGCTAGCGAATCGCGCGATTCGCAAAGTCTGACATCGGCCATAGAATGAATACAAGAAACTTTCAAAAGAATCAGGTGTGCGCGAAAAAATGAGTGTAATGGGTGCGGGGGATATATATCCCGCACGGTCCGACATGGCCTGCAATGCGCGGGATATATATCCCCCGCGTTGTCGTCAATGTGTTAAATAGCGGAAATCAAAGGCAGTATAAGGGTTCAATTTTTCGGGGTTTTGGGTCGTTTGTCATCGGTTTTTCTTCATTCCTGAACCACTGACCACCTCTACTTTGATTTCCAATGGGCTGCCATTTCATCGTAAACTCCGCCTTTGAGATTCCATTAATTTAAGTCAGTCTTCCCTAGTATCACAGTTTTTCATCAAATCGACCAGTCGATTTGTTTCTCAGCGCTGTAAATGTTGGCATTTCTACCAGGCTTGCTTCACTTGAGGGGATCAATATCTGGGCTGATTTTGCGATAGCCCTCTTTGAATACGTATGAGAAGAACCTTCCTAATAGTAAATTCCAAGTTCGGTCTTCTTGAAACCTGAGCGTGTTGTAGTATTGCCTGATGTTGCTGCTATGCCGTACAGGTTGCTGCTAAGGAACTACTTTTGTTCGATCGACGTTTCGAACAACTCGTCGTCTTCAGGACCTCTGTAGTTCCACCAGCGCCACGTGCTCACGATTCCTCCAACAGGAAAATTTTTTTGGGCGCTGGTGGAACTACAGAGGTCCTGAAGACGACGAGTTGTTCGAAACGTCGATCGAATAGAGGTAGGTTCATCGGTACACTTACGGACAGAACAACAGCATCAAGCAATTCTTGAATAGAATCTTCAGCCGCTTATGGCATAAGTGCGGTTCAGGATTCAAGGCGTCAGTGTTTTGGTACACGATGATGGGCATGCCGCCGTTCCACACAAATATCAATCATTGCAAAAGATATCAGGGAAAGATGTGATTGTAATCTAGGTCGTACAGTACATTGCAGGTGTCGGACCCTTTATGTGAGCGTACTATCCTCGCTACGAGTCTTGACTTTTATCTAATTACTCGTAGAAATTGAAATACACGGTCGCTGATTTCATTCACTTGAGAGGTCGTCACGTAAGGCCGATGTCGACTTTTGCCAATCGCGCGATTCGTGGTCTGCGTGTTCGCGTCCGCGGCAGTGAATTTTTCAGGGGCGTGTGGGGTACACAACGCGACGCGGCGGTAGGCGATTCGCAGCGAATCGCGGTAGGCGAATTAAGCGTTCGCAAAGTTGCATCGGCCCTAATTTAAGGCAGAGGTATTAGAAAAATGGGTGGAAGTGGTGTAGTGGCAAGGCACGCTTACCACGCGAGCGGTCCGGGGATCAAATCCTGGGTCGTGAGTCGCCCGGGCCAACCAAGCCTTCCATCCCTCCGGGGTCGGTTAATTGGTACCAGACTTGTCTGGGAGGATAAAAACACTGACTTGTACATCGGCTGGCCCCCGCAAGTCATTGTATAGGCCACATCGCATTCAAACGCCACTACGAATGTACAAATGGAAGTAGAATGCGTGCCGCATCCCAAAAAGGGATTGATCAACGGCAAATGCTTTATCCTTTATTTATTTTAGAAAACTTGATTGGCTCAGAACCTTTCCTTCCTTATCTTACATTCAAGCACTTTCAATTTTTAGGAAAGTTGCTCTCTTTACATGTGGAAAGAAATGGTTGTTGATGCAAAGCGTTTCAGCCTTTTTTTTTTTGGATGCGTTATTCCACTTCTATCCGGAACATTGGGGCATCCTGAATGCGACTTGACCTATTTTGTAACTGGCGGAAGCTGGCCGACATACTAATCAGTGTTTTTGTTCTCCAGAGAAAGTCTAGTGCCAAGTAGCATTTTCCCGTTGAGCGAGGGCTTGATTGAATTGAGCGAGATTTGATCCGATATCTAACGTGGACCATGCAAATGGACAAGCCGGCGTCCCCTTGGCTATTGGCTTGCACTTCAAAGATTTAACTTACTGAAGAAACACCATTTCAAGGGCACTTTCTCAGTTTGCAATGTGATAAGGTACGAGTGGGCTGCGACGGAAACCCGTTCCCGGATGGTTTTTACAGCCACTTCGGCT
This sequence comes from Ostertagia ostertagi, assembly GCA_036418205.1. Classification (NCBI taxonomy): domain Eukaryota; kingdom Metazoa; phylum Nematoda; class Chromadorea; order Rhabditida; family Trichostrongylidae; genus Ostertagia; species Ostertagia ostertagi. The sequence continues at coordinate 18,699 of MU899576.1, read as the reverse complement.
ATCTCTTTACTTTCGGTCAGGTGATGACGAGTGGGTATCAGATTTCACATCGAACTGACTCGTACCGCCCCCGTCGTGAAGCCACGCCCCCTTCGGTTAATGTTCTTCTCTCGTTGCCATCGTACTTAGCAAAGACAATATAATGAACCAGATTCTATCGACTAGTGTTGGCAAACAGCTGCTTCCTGTCGGTCCGTAGTGTTGCTGGATGGATTTCATTGTTATGGTGCTTTTCTTTATGGATATTCAGGGATTTTCAGTGATTGTGGTGGGGTCAATCATCCAAATCGAAATTCTCGACAACGGGATGGAGGGGTTGAGGCTTATAATGATCTGTTAAGGAAGACTTGCATTTGTCGCGATTTTGAGATTCCTTCCTTTGATGTTCTCGGTTGCTTGAGACACATGCATGCCAATATGTACCGGGTGGGGAAAATTGTGTTTGCACCTAAATTAAAGGATTTTTAAAAATACTTGTTGTAGATTTTACGTCTGAGTTTTTTTTCATGACATGTTTGCTTGAACACGCTGCCTACTTAGTACGCACTGTTCACAAGTGTTATCGCCTTCGGGGAGTGCACAATAACCTCGAAAAAAGCGTTGCTAAGGCGTTCTCGCAATTTACCAACCTCGAATTTGGTGAAACGCGTTCGAATCGGTAGGGGTTGTTCAGATAATGGCGTGTCTTTTTACTTCGGAAAGTATTGCGGGTGAATACAGTAAAGGCTTCGCTCCAGAACGCTGACTTAGAGTGGTCCAGGTACAGTACACCAAGCGAATCCTCAACCTTATCAGTTACAACGAACGGCTCTCCAGTTCTCTGTCGGATTAACCAGATGTAAATTTCAGTTTATTGGGCCGCCTGGAGAGAAATTCTGCTCTATTTCAAATTTGCGAATTTTGAACATCCATGACGGTGATTTCGGAATCCTGGGGCGAAATTGATGAAAGTACCTGCGTGCCACATGCCATGAGTATGCCAAATGTATGAGGAACTGTGTAGGGGCCAAAAGCGGTCGTGCGAAAACTGTTGATAAGTCTTGGACTGTCAGCTTTTCATCAAATTTACTTATTTCGTGATAGATACTGATTTTCTGAAAGTTAGTCTCGAAATGCCTAATAATGTTTTTGGTTTGGTGAATCAGAAATTTGCACAACCCTGTAGTTGTACCACTTTGAGAGTCAGAGGGTCGTTTAGGAGGGCTTTTGTAAAGATCCAAAGTTCTTATTGAATTTCTATCGTAAATAGGTGTGGACTTTGGATTATGTTGAAGGGGATTGTGAGTCGCATTTTTATAAAAATCGTCATCGTCATGCTTTCTGAGAGATTCGCAGGCGACAAGTGTATAAACATCCCTTGTGGAAGGGCAGGCGGCCTCCATCAAGGAGCGGGGCGATCTGCGTTTCGGGGGCATGGGGGGTATGCCCCTCACGGCCTAGCTGGACCGTACCGGCAGCGCTCGCGACACCACACCCCTACGAATCTGCAGTAGTAGTAATAACTAACCGTACTGGTGCACTACTATTGCCGCATCGTTGGTGTTCATTTTGTAAGACATGGTTTCGAAACAACAGAAGGGTCCATTTTCTTACGGTTCTAAGGAAGTTTTTTATATTTTTTCTTCACATTGAACCTTAGACACACTGTTATTCTTTCTTAACGGGCACCATTTCATTGTGGAATGTCCTCCTTTCGCTGATTTATAGAGATTTAGACTTTGATGGTTGTTGACGCTGTTTCTGGCTGGCCACTCCCAACTAAAAGATTAATTAATTTTGAAAGTTTTTATCTGACGATGTGGCGTTCCATCAATCGGTCAGCCGATTTGTCTTTCAGTGCTGCAGATGTTGCGTTTTCTACCAAGCAGGCTTTGTCAGAAAGGAATCTATCTTCAAACCACTAGAAAGCTGATTCCCTATCTACCTGAGCCGATTAACCTATCTCTCGTTGTGCTTTTGATAAATCATTCCAGGACCTCTGTGAGGCTGTTAAACACCGGTACCGGCTGTACCGCAATCTTCGCAATTGCCTTGGCAACGCGCGCTTTCAAGTGTCTTTATGTTTCGATGTTTGAAATGGAATGCATTCGTATAGCATGACGTAATTAAATTTGGTCCAGTATACAGTGCGTTTCAAAAGTATGTGCACACCCTCAAAATTCACGTTTGAAAGGGAACCATGAGGTTTCGTGCTATGAAATCCTTCTCAATCGATTTCTCGTAGTCGATAACCTATCAATGGAAGCAAAGCAGATAATATCGCCTCACTTTCGGAAAAAATTTTTGGATGAAATTTTTTTCTTTGTTTCAAAAGTATGTGCACACTTGAAGAAGATCAGATTTTGGCGCCGAATTTCCACCGATTTCAATCCGACTTTGCTGTTTTCATTTCGTCATCATGTCAATTCGCGCCATACTTCTTCCTGAAGATGAGCAAGCTCAGATCAAGGTTCTGCATGATAATGAACGTTCCAATCTAGAAATCGCACGATAACTTGGTCGTTCTCCTTAATGCATTCGAAGATTTATCTGGCACCCTGATAATTATACTCAGCACACACTCCGCTCCATCCACGATCCTTGACTGCTCAGAACAACAAAAGAGTAGCCCACATCCTGTCGGATTCTTCATTGACAGTCCGAGCTCAGATTTTTATTCCAGCCTCGAAAATGACCACTAAGCCCCTCATCCGCTCAAATGAATACACCACTCGACAGACGCTGAGAAAGGCTACTCACTTCAAGGCCCAGCACAAGTCAGCCACATTGGAGTCTGCTCGTACAGACATGGCAACATAGGATAGGACACCGGGCGAAGACACGGTTTTTCGAGAATTTCCTATTTTCAAAACAAGCAACTTTTTATGGACTTTCTCTCCTCAGGTAATCTTAACTCATGGAAAGAGTTCGATCTTGACGGGCCGGGTGGATTTTGCTACTACTGGAGAGGCTTGGCCGTGAGTCGCTCGTGCTCTCGAGAAGGAATTTCGGAAGAGGCCCGTTGATGGTCTGCGGCGGTTTCGCAATCAGCGGAAATTCAGAAGTTGCCGTTCCATTATTGCGTATGAACTGTAAAGAATACCAAGCAGTGCTCCAATGTCACCTGTTGCCCTTCCTTAGCGAAGCGGAGCGAAAATTGCATTTTTAGCAACAGGACCACGTGTCTTTCGATGCTTCGCAATCTACCAAAGAATGGCCTTAACCAAATGGTGCTGAAGCGATAGATTGGCTTGTGTGTCCTCCTTACTGCAACCCTATAGGGAGCCCTTGATCAAGGCGTTAACTTTAGCAACCGGCAGTATAATACCGCGGATGAACTGAAGGCGGCGGTAGAGGCTATTTGGGCCGACAGCGACGAAACAGCTATGCCAAACGTGGTTCAGATTATGCCGGACAGGATGTTTGAGCTAATTAGAAACTCTGGAGGCCCCACTGATTTCTAATCTCAGCTATGTTTTTGTCTTTTGTTAAGTGTGCACATACTTTTGAAACAAAGAAAAAAATTTCATCCAAAATTTTTTTTCGAAAGTGAGGCGATATTATCTGCTTTGCTTCCATTGATAGGTTATCGACTACGAGAAATCGATTGAGAAGGATTTCATAGCACGAAACCTCATGGTTCCCTTTCAAACGTGAATTTTGAGGGTGTGCACATACTTTTGAAACGCACTGTATAACATCTGGGGAACGCTAGACCGTGGCTTCCTGTACTGTGTGGAATAGTGACAAGAGTGAATATCCGTTGCGAGAGGACGACGAACTGAGCAGGAACAACGCTCAACTGCCGTCGACAATCCTTCGACCGATTTTTCACTCTCTTTCTGGCTCCCTTAGCGTTTCGTCAACTTTTTTTTGGCTCGAAGGGAAATTAGTATTATTTTATTGTTGGATTATTTACTTTTCTGTCTTTTGATTACTAATTCTTATGCTCCTAGGCTGAAGGGTGGAGGCGAATTATGGTTAGGAGCTGGGTATTAATTCTTGAAGGTGCCCACACGCCCCCTCTGCGATTCATGATCGGAGTCGCAGTTTGTTATTGCAACTTATTGATACAATGCCTCCTTTGGCCAAATGATACTCGAAAAAAGGATCAGCTCTTTATGAACTGAAGGATTGCAAAAAGAAAGAGGCTCGTCATCGAATTTCAGGTTATAGTTCGGTCTTTAAAAAGGAGAAGTTTGTGTGTAGTATGGTGATTACGATTAGTCGGTTATCCCCTCGCAGAGTTCCGTGAGCCCAATAATTTTTCCATTTTCCGAAATGATGTGGCTCCATCAATCGCTAGTCCACCAGTTTTTTTAACACTGCAAATATTTCGTGATTTCGTCGGTTTGGCTTAGTCATGGATGATGTGTCAATGAATGCGATAAGAAATAGCAACCGATAGAAAGTGGATATCGTGCCGAATACCAATGTCGATTAGCGGATTTGAAATTCACAAGCAACTGTTTCCTCAGGGGTGACCACATCTCTGTGCGGAAAGCCCGACCCATTTGAAACACAATACTTTTTCTTTGTTTGTAAAACCTTATAGTAGGTAATTAATAATGCATTACTATATCGGAGAAAATTGTTAACGTTAAAGGTGACTGCACATATAAATTATTAATCCTTCACGGAGAATGCTTGCATTCCTTCTTGACATGAATGCGTCAGTTGTGATCACTGGAAGCAGCACACAAAGTTTCCGTAAATGATTCCTTTTATGACGTTTTTGAAAATATCCTCTCTTCCTGCCTAAACAAATAATTGCAGATTACAGAACCATAACTATTTTTTTTCTCACCGAAATATCTTATTTACTGCTGTCCTGATTTACTGATTTCCTAATCTCTCCAAATACATATCTTTTGTTACGTATCTCACATGATCTTCAATTTGAAGTATGAAACCTAGCGTTTAGACATGCATGGCCTGTTAGAAAACTAGAATGAAACTTTTGATGGCACCGAAATACATTACGACTTTGATGTTATCAGGTGAAAAAGTCAAAATCGCTTTTTTTCAGCTCGAAATTCTAATGAGATCTCTCCTTCATTCGTACGAATAATCAAGTGACCCATTTCGAGATTTCATTTGGGTCGAACTCCTGTTCAGGTTGAGATTGCAGGCAGAGCCTCATGTTCCTTTTCATCATGACGCTTTGCGAATTCATTGTAGCATTGCCTTAACGTGATAGACCTGACTTCCCATGTGTTCGATGTTCGGCTCCCGCCTATTATACATTCCTCGGTTTTTTTTGGTTTCGCTACAAGAATGACAACTGAATGATTTGAGTGGAGAACGAAGCTAGGGCGCTTAAACGGATGGACTTATCGCTGTGTGACATCTGATCTCCTTAGCCGGTTGTCTTTCGTTTGCTTCTTATTCCAGGACTCCTTATTGTATCTTAGCTTTCGATGTTTTCCATAATTAGGCAGTTTATACTTCTTTTCAACTCGTCCTGCCTAACGGGGCGACTTCCTTATCGTGGAGTTTTCCATTTTAATATTGTGTAAGATTTGGACTGCTGAAGTACTATTCTTAGCATAGTTAGAATACGTTGTTTCATTTATTGATTGTTGTAGCTTCTAAAACTATTCAAGCTTTAACGGTAATAAGATTGGATTAGACAAATTTTGCAAATCTGTATATATTTGTTGATGTTTGTTTATTAGTTATTTATTTGTAGCTTGCTGTTCAGCGTTGAGTATTTTGATAATTGTTTCCTATAAGCTATTATACATTCATCATCTTTTCAATACTTCTAATCTGCGACTCACAAACGGGTCCCACTGTCATAACAAAATTATTTTAGGAGGCTCGTTGCCATATTTTTCCTATGGTATTTGAGATCGAAGCAGGGGGGCGTAGTCAGATCGTGGGTATATTAGTCAACTTTGATCTTTGTTAGTCACAGATAAACAACATATTCTTCAGAGGTGGGTTAATTTTTCAGTCGTGCGTCTATAGTCAACTTATCTGCTCTTTGTTAGTCCAGTAGTACCATTTCTTCAGAGATGGGTTATAGGGTCAGATTTTGTTTGGGAAGAGTTAAAAGTTTTTAATCGCTACTCGAACAATGGTAGGACCCAACAAATGATCGAAGGTATTTGAAAAACTCTCGAGGCATTTATACGAAGTTATTACGAGTGGGAGTGGTTGGTTTCTTGCGAAACATGAGGTGCTTCCAGGGTCAACCTTCCCGTTCGGCCCATTTCCAAATTCTTACGACCCTACCCTTTGGGGGTGGGCGGGGGGGGAGAGGGGGGGGGGGGAGCGAGTGTAGTATTTTCTCTCAGACATCTGAATGAGGGTCACTCGGCAGGTTCAGCGACACACCCTGTCCCATGTCTGTGTTCTATAGCAATTTGATTTTGTACCATGTTGGGCGGAAAGTGGTGTAGGGGCAAAGTGACGTTCAGTACGCAACGCGGTTCCGGGGATAAAATCTGGTTTGAAGTTATCCTGATCCAACGAAAGCTTCCATCTCGGGCTAAGTTACCCTAAAATCCCATAGATAAGAGCGGTTTAATTTACCGGTGAAAAATGAATTGGAATGAAATTGAAATTGAATGCAGTCACCCCTCTAACTTGATGGATGGATAAATAAAAATCGGAGAAGAAGTTTAGAAGAAGCTCCGTCCCTCAACTCTAAACCCCGCCCACTTAATAAACAATTCATATAGAAAAATAGCGATTTTAACGGAATTTCTGCCGGAATCTCTCTAGAAATGCCGGAATTTGATCTCTGGATAGAACTTGAAGAGCCCATTCGATCAGTAAAATTCCATAGATAAGAGCGGTTTAATTTACCGGTAAAAAATGATTTTGAAAAAATATTTTTATTTTTATTTTATTTTTGAAAAAATATCTATGGACCGCTCTTATCTATGGGATTTTAGGGTAAACTTCTACCAGACTTTAGGGCTAAGGATAGTAAACACCGACTTCGGACATCAGGCTGGCCAGCAAGGTCATTGTACAGGCAATCGCATTTACAGGACCACATCGAATTTCATAATGCCAGCCACGAAATTTACAATGGAAGTCGAGGTGCGTGCCGCACCAGGACAGATTAGATCAACGGAAAAGCTTTCTCCTTTTTTGTCAAGTAACACAATGCAAATGTGTAGCAAAACTTCCTCTAAGATGCAGTCGCGGGGTAGTAGCGGGGGCGGTATATATTAGCGTGGCTTAATTTGAATGCATCGCTCTCGAATCACCAAATTTTTCATAATCAAAACGATAACAACAGCGCATCAACCTGAAGCATCTCCTCCTTGTGCGCCACTGGCTTCCACTTTTGCCTTACTTTCCGAGTTCGGCTCTTTTCAAAGGGCCAGGGGGTTATCGTGGGTACATCTTTGAATTTTTATGCATGAAAGTGGGTACGTGACACTCATTCGCTTCACGGTGACGACTTACAGAAGGTCTAAGGTTACAGCTCGTGCCTATGGTGAACCGCAGCACTTCGTTCCTCTAATGTTTAGCAGTTTCGATTGGGGATAGTTCATCCCGGCTGAAAGGGCTGAATTATCTCTCATCGATTTCCAATCACTTGTGGCCACTGGGATCCCAATTATCTCACTGGCAACATGACTTTGTGTGTGTATGTTTTCGAACAGAATGAACAGTTGATCGGTCATGAGAAAGACATTTTGCTGATTGATGCGCTTACGTGAACACCCACCGACTTTCGTTGAATCATCAGAACCATCATCACTTGGCCGCAAACCATCCTCTTTTTTTGTCATATCGAACATTTCAACGAAAATTGCGTCTGGACACTAGACTGAAAATTTCCATTGAACCACAGCTCATTATATCCACAGACGCAAGCAATTTTCATTCGAAACTCAAAGGCTCAAAAGGTCCTGAAATCGCGGATATAACATGACGCTGTTACCTATCATACTTATATGGATCATTGATGGATACGCATATGTTTACATTTATATTGATACACGTCCACATCTTTGTCTATCTGAAACAACGTTTATTTATTTGTATTTATTTACTTATTTATTTAGTGTATGTACCATGCGGACATGAAACAAGATTCAAAAAAAAATAACAAGCCGTATCAAAACATCAATGCTTATATCAATAATAACACCAGCGCACAAACTGGTAAAAAAGGAGAAAAAAACTGAAAAATGAAAATGTAAGAAATAAGAGAATTAAAAGGGACCAACCTCCAGTGTAAAAAGTAGTGTTATTGAACTGAACTAACCCTCGAAACGTAGAATTTTCCATACCGGATTTGATTGATTGATATGTTGATTTCCATACCAATGGAATCGATATTTGTTCAGTTTTTGATAACCCTTGGTGAATGGCAGTGTTTTCTTCCAAAACTTAGTGGACAAAAAACCCAATGTTGCTCAATTCTTTCTGGACTGTGCCATGCATTCTACTTCCATTCAGCATCGCAATAGCCTTTAAACGCGATTTGACCTCAGCATTATGTAATGCTGGGACAAGCCATGAAAGAATATTTTTATCCTTCCACATACGTCTCGTAACACTAAGCTACACCAGAGGGATAGCAGGCTTGGTTTGCCGGGTGAGACTCGATCCAGGATTTGCCACTAGCTGTGCGGAATTCCTTCCAGGGTTTGAAAATGACGAGGATAATTGATCGAGCATTCAGTGTTGATCACAGCAAAAGAAGAAAATTCTTGTGATATATATACTTAGGAAGACTAGAAAGCGTCTTGCCGGCAATGATCAGTCGTTTTTGGATGTGCTAGGTCCGTACTTTGATTCGGAATCGTAAGAATAATTGTAAGCAGTATACCTACGCAAAAGTGTCGGGTGCAGACCATGCACCACAAGTGACGACGGCCTTCACAAAATGTTAATGTTTTCTGCCAATGAAATGATTAGCCTGTTGCAGTTGTATTCTATCGATTGTCACTAATTACAACTATCATTTACCAGAAATCAGCTATCACTATGAACAACTTCTAACCAGATTTACTTGGAGGCCGTCGTCAGTTGTGGTGTTTGGTCTGCACCCGACACTTTCTCGCTTTTTGAAGGGGAGGTTATGATCAAATTAGTGTTGTCGTTTTGTCGGACAATCAAATGGAATGAAAAAGTTTTGGAAGTCTCGATGATGTAGGGCAGCAGAATTGGTTTACGGATAGTCACAGTTGAAAAAAAAATGTTTACAAAATTCCACAGTTGAGGGCTTCAAGCTCTTCATATTCATGTCTGATATTTAAGCGATGGACAACTATATTCCTTATTCCTAGTGTTTTCACCTGATTTTCTTTTGATGTCATTTTTGTTGGTTGAGTCGTAACACTGTTTGTTATGTTGCTTTTTGTACATGCAAATAGTTAGAAATAAAATAATGTACGGGTGGTAGTAGTGCTCAACAAACCTCATTTTCACTCGTCTCAGAAACGTAATATGAAAGTTGTAAAGAAGGAAACCCAAAAAAAACCCAGAAGCTCTTTGCCACATCATGCAGTTTTATGGTCTCGATTACACTGCGACCGTGAAAGCCTGTAAAAACGAAGCGAAATGGCACCATAACGTAGAAAGAGAAATTTTGTGGGGTCTTGGGGAGAATTGGTGGGGAAGGCGATGCTTGGTCCGCAAACTCTTTTCTAAAAAAATCTCTTGGATTAAGAGAGTATTGGATGCGAGTGTCGTGGTAATACGCTTTCTGATCTCAATCGCGAGCCCTTAGTAGATAATGGCTCATATATTTATTGAAAAATACTCAGTTATACGGATGAATCCACTGTACCTGGTGAAATTCATGGGCTACACAGATATTATCGCCAATAACCGCTTGTCGATTTTCGCATAGTATTATTGGGTTGATGCATAATTATTGCGGATTTTTTCGCGCCTTCTTTTTTCAAAAGATTGGCGTTTTGTTTATTATTTGTTCATGAAAATATTCTTCTCTCTTTCATTAACAGAAATGCTTATCGAAAATCATCTTCATATTCGCCACATATGCTCTACCACTTCGAGAAAGGTTGGAAGGCGGCAGTCATTTCGCGATCTCAACGAACTTTTCGGCGAGGGAACAATTAGCAAAAGCCAAGTTGAAATGGTTCAAGAGGTTCAAAACGCCACATTTACCGACCGAAGCTCCTACAGACTACCACTTCAATCAGTCGTTGAAAAACTGGCAAACGAACAAAATTTACGACGAGCTGGGTGACTTGGTGGCCGAGGTTGGATCGTCTCCAAGAATCGTGACTTCTCCACCCGTGGAATCGACCTACTGCCAAGCAAATGGGAAGCGTTCTTGAAGGATGTGTCTACGCTCCGGAATAATCATTTAAACGTGTTTTTGTTAAATATCTTATCGTTTTCTTTGAATAAAATTTGTTGAAAAAATCCGCAATAATTATGCATCAACCCAATATTAGATTCTGACGGGGTTGTCCTTTCAGATACAACTTTTCCCACAATCTTAAGTAGTAGGACCTTCTGCGCTGAATAATCGATAGAGCATCGCATGGTATAACGGGTATTCTGTAGGACTAACCCTAGCACAGGTAGGACTCTGAGAAAAATGAAAAGAGCTTACGTATTCTGGAGTTCTCCTCCCCCGCCTAGGGCTTAGTCCTTTTTTCAAAAAGGAACGTGTTTTGCGCAGTTCTAAATGCTGGATGCACACATACAATGCCTCCCTACTTGCCATAACCCATAGAGTTTCGAAACAACATCCACCTGAGATTTTTTGTTCGTGCCTGAAAAAAAATCTTCAGTTGTCCCTCTGTCAAGTTTCAAAGAACTTAAATAAAATGTCATTTAGCATATTCATCAAGTAGGTTATGGAAGTTGGATCGTCGAAGACGAGGAAATTTAACCAGTCAAAAATGGAAGGCAGGCCCCTGAGGGTGCGGGACTATGCAGGTCGGTAGCCAGGGGTGCCCCTATCTCTCTTCCTCCCCAGCGCCCTAGCGGGACGTCGCAGCGGTGCAAGCAGCTTCTGAATGCCACACGAACCTGACTAACGCCGCTCGGCCGTCAGTCGCCTAGCGCTTTCAGCAAAGCATATAAGAAACAGTCACTAAGAGGTAATTTTGTGGTGGGGTGGTGCAGGGCTGCCAGTGATGTGGCAGCCATTACCGGTCGCACAGCAGTTTGAAAGTCTCAGATGGATGTCCAGCTCGAGGTCAACAGGTCTTTCCCATTCCTGAGAACGGCGTTGATTGATTGATACCAAATTAATATCCTAGCAAGGGCCAAAAACACCACAACATATATTGGCTGGCCCCGAAAGTCACTGGTATCGGGCGCAAAAAATGCTTTCAGAATACCCTGTGTTCTCTAGTGGTGGAAGTAGAACGCATGGGCGCATTAAGAAGGAAGGAAACAACCTCATATGTCTTATGTCATTTGGTTGAGGAGTGTTTTTGAAGACGGAGCTTGTCGGTTTCGATCACACATAGAATATTGCCAAAAATCTGTGAACAAACAAGACTTGTGCAACAGCCCCGAGGCGGTTCCTTAATTGAGCGGTTCTGAAACCTTTTAATGAAAGACCAGGCGAAGTATGATGTTTGAAGGAGAGCAGGAATGTCCGCATTGGTGGTTTTCGCTGGCACACCCCTGGTGCAAAGTATTGTGGACGAGCACGGGAGCAGAGATCAGGGACGTTGGATGGCAGTTATTTTCGTTGCGGATCTCAACTTCCAAAGCCCTCATACATCTCTTCCTCAAAGTTGCAGTCGGGTGAAAACTAGGGCACCATTTCGACCAATTGTCATACTATAATATTCATTTACATAGTAGAACAATTACAGATAACAAATGCAGTTGTCGTATGTAGAGCTGTCAGGTTAGTGCCGTGGCGCATTCCAAGGGCCGCAGCAGTCTTAAGCACTAAACCCTTTCATCGTTTTATTTCGTGCTATACCTGCGCCATGTTAGTAATAAACCTACGAGCCGTCCCATGTTTATGTCGCATTTTCTCTTCCGGTCCGATGAGCCTGGCATATTACGTCATCGGAGCAGTTGTCATCGTGGGGTAATACGTACGTGTCTGAAGCGACAAATCTTCCGTACACTTGCTTTTTGTAACCTCTCATATCGGATTGCCATTGCCGTGCCGTTCACCCTCTCCACTCCCTCTTTTCCCCACCCTGAGGGTTGTCGCTCTCTGTGGCTTCCCACGGAATCCCGCCCCCCACGTCGGCGGCTCTGCTAAGCGATGATCGCTGTACTACCCTGGCCGAGTCGGACCAGTGTATCACTGACGGCGGCGTTCACTGCCATCTTCACTCGTTCATAATGACATCTCTAACGGGCTATCACGTTATTTGTGTGTTTATTCATTTGTTTACTTATTTGTTTTTTCATTCATTTATTTGTTTATTTTCAACTAAACTAATGATTGATGAGGTGTGTGCATATATGTAGCAGTAGAGTCTATCAATTCCAATCATTGAGCGTTCCTTATTCGTTTGGTTTTTCCCTATTATAATTTTGTTTATTTGTTGTTTATGCTTGGGAGGAAGATTACAGCGAACCCATAATTACAAAGTAAATAACTGGGTCGAATAGGCATTAATAAGATAATTAATTTTCACTTGTTATCATTGAGAGGTTGTACATAGATGGAGGCGGAATGCCTGGGCACGGAGCCGGGTCAACTGATTTTCCCATCCCTCCGGAGTTGGTAAATTAGTAACAGGTTTTTCTTGGAGGATGGGAACGGCGACTTGTAGGTAGGTTGCCCACCGGAAGTCATTATGTGGGCAAAATCGAATTCAAATAACACTATAACATGTAATGGAAGCAGAAATACACGGCGGCATCTCTAAGAGCACAACGACTAATTGACTGTTTTGTTGTTCACCGCACCTTTCATTTTTATGAGAATAATCCACAGCATCAATTTTTGATTTACGATGTCGATCATTTTTTATTCCGCGTTCTTTGACGCTTGATGGAGTTCAGGTCTTTTGCTGGTGATATTGGAACGCTTCATCAAAGTGTTAGGGGTGGAATTCGAAACGGTAAAAAGAAAGAGCCCAACAGTAGAAGAAGGCCTAATCTCATCTGCAGGCTTCCCACTCGGATCAAATCCTCCACCAGGGGTTGAGGTAACGGAAATGCCCTTTAAAGTTTTCCCAACTGGGTTCCTGATAAAGGGCCTACATTTAATGTATGTAGGTCAAGTAAAGATGCACTGAAAATGAAGGAACTATATAGTTAAAACAAATAAATTTAAAGGGATTTTCGTTCTTCCCAACCCCTTGGGGGAAGATTGAATCCGGCCCTTGGGCAATGGAAGAAGACGAAGGTATGGTTCTCAAGCGGCAATGCATTGATGAATTGTTTCATCACTTTTTCGAACCGCCCGCAAAGCGATATGCTGTGTCATCCGGATGGCGCATCGAAAACGCAAAAACAAAACGTGGCTTTCCAGGTGGCCACGCTGACCCAGACGATTCGCTTGGCAACCTTGGCGGGATGAGCTGCATATTGTAGAAAAAATTGACTGCTTCATTAGGGCCTTTATCCAATCAGGCGCTCTGTAATAATGGCTGATTGGCCTAACCCAATGACTTGCCCGTTTTCACTTCTTCTCTGCTCTCGCCCACACCCAATGGATAAGGGTACGGTACTGGCGAAACTGTAGTTCTACCGTGAACCATTGGATCCTTGCTTATTTGAGAGCATTTCTTGTTCGAGACTCTGGAGGTTGATGCAGCCTTTCTAGGTATTAATATGAGAGGTAATGGCCTAGATTCATTTTTTCAAAAAATTTTTCCTATCGCGTTTGAACATACATTTTCTTTCTTCCTACGACTTGTTTCAAGGTACAGCCCCTTGTCTGCAGGCAGCCAGGATGGGCAACCAAATAAAATTTTAGGACTGACTTTCCATCCATCCCTCGCATGATTATTTTTGTTCGTGACTCCCTGAGAGGCAAATTGGAGTTTGAATTCGGATAAAGCTATATTTTTGGGAGTATAATACTTCACCTCAAGTCTTTTGGAATGACGAAATTGTGACTTGAACTATTACCAAATAAGCCGCTCCTGCTAAAATAGTACCGACGGACACAGGCTGTACACAATACAAAAAAGAAGATCAATGAAGAATTTCTTAGTGAAGTTTTTCGCAGAGATTTTCAATGTAATTTCCAGTTCTTGTGTTGTCAAAGTTCTTACTTTTCACTCTGGAAAGACTGGACTGGAACATCTAATATTTATTTATTTATTATTTTTTAATTTGTTTTATATGCACTCTAGGTGCACTCTACATGTATGGAGCATGAACATCATCAACATGTAGGCGAAGAAGGACAAACGCAAAAAACTAACTTACTCTAACTCATTAGATCTGAAATTTTAGTTGAATTTTCATTTTTCCTATAGTTCTTTTGGAAATTCTTCTCGGTCTGATGGTGTGTTCCTCCTGTAATGTGTGCGGCTTATTTTCCGAATACAAATAAGTTATTGTTGCTACGATGCTCCGGAAGACGAAGCCACTAATGTGGAAATAAGTTTATGTCTGATGTAACCAATTGTTCGGGCGTGACCGAGCTGAAGGGCCATTGTGAGGTGTAATGACCCTGCAAAACTGGGCCTCGAGGCGAGTCAAGCGTTTTGGAGAGGCGATTTCCACTCGCGACGAAGGCGACAAGGCTTTTTAGCTAAATTTGAATTTTGCATTGACTTCAACAGATCAGTTTTTTTTAACGATGGTTCGTTTGCTCTACCTTACCCGTCCTTTGTATGCTCCTTGCATTCAACATCCATTGAAAACCATTTGAAACGGTTGATTCAATTTCTTGGTTCCTCAACAAGCAAACACAATGTATTAGGCAAGGTTTCGGGAAGAAAAGTTGTCCTCTATTCGTTCTTGTGAAGAAAAACAGTATTAGTGCTAAAAAATTCATAATAATCTTGAGAGATTGTTGAAAAGGCTTGATTTGTAATAGAAGCAGTATAGTAAAAGGAAAATGAACAAGAGAAGTCTACTAGGATCTGGAGCGCTTTCTTCAAAACGTTTGCCTGCATTTTATAGAAAACTCAATGCGCGGAACCATGAACCGAGTCCACATTTCGCTGAGCGGCCGCCGTGAAGCGCCAAAGTGAAGTATGGTTAAGGGTTTTGCAATTCTTCTCCGTGATGACAAAATTTTTGCAGGATTTTGCGGATTTTCAGTTTCCTCCAAATAGCGCCAGCGCCGATAATAGATCTTATAGTCAGTACCACGATCGGGTGCTCTTCGCTAAAAGTTCCATTGAATCATTTCATCAACACCTAAATATTGTATAACACAGAGAGGCACCAAAATTTTATTTCAAAAGAATTCCAAAAGTTCAGAAAGTTCAAAAATTCCAAAAACTCAAAAGTTTCAAAAGAGCAAAAAGCTATTTGAAAAAGAATTGCTTTTGAAACTTTTGAGTTTTTGGAATTTTTGAACTTTCTGAACTTTTGGAATTCTTTTGAAATAAAATTTTGGTGCCTCTCTGTGTTATACAATATTTAGGTGCTGATGAGGCTCCGGGACAGCACAATATTAAGAGACAATTCAACCTGAATCATCTTATCCAAGCAAATTTTCTTGATCCTTTGTGGGTTTCAGAGGCCGTTCAGTGAAAATGAGCCCTTGTACTCTACGTAAGAGTCCCTAGCTAGAGCCAGCAGTCAAGAAAGGCGTTCTCAGAAAAGCGCTTCAAACCCCTGAAGACTTCCCTGTGAGAACGAGGCACTTCAGTGTTTTTTGTTTTCGCCAAAAAAAAATTGAATACTCCAAGTCGATCCATATTGGGGATAACTCTTTTTGATTCCGAGAAAGGCAGCAACTTTAAAAGGATAAAGGATAAAGCATTTGCCGTTGATCAATCCCTTTTTGGGATGCGGCACGCATTCTACTTCCATTTGTACATTCGTAGTGGCGTTTGAATGCGATGTGGCCTATACAATGACTTGCGGGGGCCAGCCGATGTTCAAGTCAGTGTTTTTATCCTCCCAGACAAGTCTGGTACCAATTAACCGACCCCGGAGGGATGGAAGGCTTGGTTGGCCCGGGCGACTCACGACCCAGGATTTGATCCCCGGCCCGCTCGCGTGGTAAGCGTGCCACTTGCCAACTAGACAACCACTTCCGCCTTCTCATAGAAGTGATAAGTGCGCCAAGCCCCAATTCTCCATCAATGACTCAAAAAAGGAAGAATGTCTGCTCGATTTCGTTTCATCGCAATTTGGCTACTTTTTATTACATTTTATCCGAAATCATTAAAGATGGTCTGAAGCCGCCTATGCAATTGAGTTCCCTTTATGGCCTGACATTCCAAGACTTTTGGGGATGCCGTGTATCCACACTTATTGTTAAGAAGGTCAATAAAATTCCTGATTTTTGGTTAGGGCTATAAAAGTGTATATTTGTTAAGATTGCCTTTTCAATGGAGCTCATGTCAGATTCTGAATGTTTACACACTTTGAGAATGCAAAGATTTATTACCAAAAATAAAAGAAAATAAATGTAAAGTTAATAACTACATATTATCTAGTCTGGCCGTGATTAATCGATTTAGAAGGGTAGATAGTTTCCAGGCCTGGGCCGGACCATATCCTAAATAATAGTGATGACAAGGACTTTTTTCGAACACAAAACTCCTCTCCCACCTTTGCTCTGTTCTTCTCTCTTACCTTTCCTCTTAATTCCACCTCTCAAAAAATTCCAATTTAAATGCATAAGGGAAGTAAACAATATACGCCAACGAAGTTTTCCCAGTAGTCTTTTTCTCAAAAATTCGTCACTGGCCTCCATACACTAAGTGGTTCACTCCATGTACGACATCCACTCGGGCACCTTCGGTGGCTTGGAACCTTATAGTAATTCTGCTTCAAAGATTTGATCACGATGCTTGGAGGGCGGTGCGGTTTTGATGACGTCATTGATCACCATTGGCGCATGGAAAGACTCCTAGTGCTCTGGGAAGAGGGTGTAGTTAGGATACCTCTAAAAGCTTTTCCACCAATGAGGAAAATGGTCAAATGAGGGCCGTTGCCTTTGGTCGCAAAAGACCTGTCGGGTGGTCGAGCAGCTATGGAGAGGGAGGAGTTACTTTGGTTTTTCCTAAGCATCCTTTGTCATCTCGAAAACCTGTCCTCCCCCTTAGTAAAATGTGGGCGCGCCCGCACCTTCTCACTCGTAGGCTCCTCGCCTTTGTCTCCAGTGTGGAACCTACCTACCATTTCTACGGCTACAACGCTCCCTCTTCCCTCTTCCCCCACCCCTTCCTCCTAAAAAGATCACTAGCACTTCGTCAACAATTTTCCGCGGCGGGCGCTTGACCCTCGGTCAAGAATAGTGGGATCCGTAATGCATTTGGTTTTCGGAGTACAATCGTCGCCCAACCTCAGGAAATATTATGTATGGAATTCAGAATTTGTTCTCTGCTCAATTGGGTATCCAATTGATGAGCGGTAAACGTGCATGCAGAATTAGGCCTTCGTCATCAAGATAAACGGCTGTGTACTAGTCTCTGGGGTCAGCAGATTTACTGCATTGCTTCATGTTCATACTAAGTCAATAGTTCTTATTTATTTGCCGAAACCTTCATTTACATGTTACTAATAGCTAGATGCTTCCATCCCCTGATTCGCTATGGTAAATTGGCCTCTGAGCATTTTGCTTTGTGTGAGCATGATAGCTGGTTCAGCTCCAATGTCCACATACGTATTATATAGTCCATAATAATGGTACGTGCTTTAGAACAATTTATAAGGCTTGTTTGAATTTTCATCCTGAATTTGAAAAGTTAATTATAAGGGTCTCGAGGGTTTTGAGTGGTTGTTCTCACCGATAATTGAAATCACCCAAAACCAAAGATTTGGGCCGTTAGGAAGATTCAGAGCAACAATGCCAGATCAAATGGGTGGGTTAGCAGCGGTCGATAAGTGAATCGTGGATGCGATTGAAAATTAAAAAACAACCAAAGCAAGCCGTCGATAAAGCCTCGAAACAAGGACTCTCGCTTCTCCTTGGAATGAGAGGTGGCCGTGTTGGACGAGTTGTCTGTTTTTTGCTTGCTCCATGGCTCCACTAATCCGCGCGTATTTGAATTAGCCGCTACGCCTTAATCCACGCTGCGTATCATGGGGTGTGCACGAGGTATCTCGTCCGTAAGTTCACACTAGTCGCCATCAGATCACTTTGTAAGGCCTAGCGCCATTGTCGCGCACTTTCGAGACGCGACAACGTACAGTGTGATACTTGTGGCTTACCCTGTCCCATCCACAAAATAGATTTCCACACGACCTCATCTGGGGAGGCTGTTTAACCCATTGCGGACCGCCGTCATGTGTGCACCTCCGTAGGTTGTTGTCGTCTGCTTTATTGTACCATCAAATATGTAATAATTACTCTGCCAGAAAAGCTCAATGATGAATATGTTGCTCAGAAGTATGGTCAATAAATCAATGGTTAGGATCCTTTTTTCGTGTGGTGCTGTGCTGGACATGGTGCAGCACGCGGTCCACAGTTGTTTGGGAAGAGTAGCCTAGAGGTGTCGAGTGTGAATTAATGTGCTCAGGTCCCTGGGATTCGATGAATAATACGTATTTGTGAGTAAACCATCTCAGCCAAAATCTTAATTCAATATATCTTGTACATATGAGTAAATACTACCCACTCACTAAACCCTAAACGAGGAGTGTAATGGCATCGTATAATAATAAGGTTTCTAATAATACGATTTCTGCCTATGTAGG